>JYFJ02000948.1:0-99506 GCA_000934665.2 Catajapyx aquilonaris | reverse complement strand
CAGTGCAGCTACATAGCGGACGCGTTTTGGTGTCGTCAGCCATTTTTATTCCAATATGGCGGCACAATATGTGCACTTACCCCGGGTGTGCACTTCCCCCACTTCACCTTAAACTATTTAACATATAGTTGTGTAATATAAAAGATAGTGTCATTTCATAATGATTTCGGACGTCTATGTTGCATTCAGTCCAAACAATAGGCACCTACAGGAGCCCCAGGTCGAAATTGTACACCAATTGCGGTGGGGCACATTTACTGCACTGAATTGTATCAGATGTGTGCATGATTAAAACACCCCTTTGTCGTCCCCTCAAGGCCGTACCCAAGGTACATCTACACACTTATGAAAATATTCTGTTACAAAGAAAAGTATGCATCCTATTTACTCCATATTCTACTTGAATCTCTCCCCCGCCGGAAAACAGATTTAGGAGAATAGTGTACGCTATATACTGTATAGTTATGCACAATCATAATTATATTACGTACTGTAGTTGATCTCATGCTTATTACTACACAAATAGCTTGCACAATGTTTTACATAGACGTAGGCCTACTGTATGTTTCGATTATGTATAGTGTCATTATATAAAAAATAATGTTGCCTTCCACGTCAATTTTGTACATGTACACGTGCCTCCAGCTGATTATGGTCATAACTCATAAGTACTAATTTATGTAACACTCAAAGTATCGCGTCTTAATAAATTACATTATGACACTACTTCTCGCTCGACATGACCAGATGATCACGTGTAATATGACAATGACAATAAATAGCATGAAAATCCAGTCTCATTATTTACACATTTATGGGGGAATACACTCGTCAATTATTCTCTCTCTCTCTCTCTCTGTCTGTCTCCCTCTCCCTCTCTCCCGCCCTCCCTCCCTCCTTTCATGGCCTAAACCTTGGGAGGGGGCGGGGGGCTGCTCATTCTATATCCGGCGTGCTATGATAATAATGTGATGATGACAAGACGTTAATTTCATCAGTTGGTTACAATGGCAAATAGCTGTACAGAAACGTACGTAAGATGTGTCATCGCCTTATTTCCTCCTCGGATGTTCCTTTCAAATCAGTGGCACTACTGCATTATTCTGTGTCTATTACATATTCACCCGCATAGTCCGCCCTAATTCATCTCCTCTTAAGGTCTTTAGCATCTAACCCGTATATAGGCTTAGTAAAATAACCACGAATATTGATGGTATTAATATTACAGTATATAAGTTATACGGTAATGTTTTCTTCTTCTTTCCATCCCCACCCCCTCGTCTTCATATCTCTTTTCTTAATAAAAATCAGATGCTGTCCAAAATATATAATTATAATACCACATGGCTAGTACAAATTACTTGATCCAATTGTTGTTGTTGTTGTTGTTGTTGTTGTTGTTATGCAGACATATTTGGCCCATATTTCGTATCATATTTCCAGCTTTTTGTTATTGTGTGTAATAATACTGTGTAATGTCACCGCCAAAATAACAATTTTCGAGATATTAGGCCTTGAATTCAGCAAATTTCGGAATTTCCCCAGCACCTAAAAATCAGCCAGGAGTGGGGGGAGTGTGTGTGGGGGNGGGGGGGGGACATATGAGTCTATGCGTATGGGCGGCAAAACCTAAATACGTCACTGGGCAGGCCCCATCCAAACGATCATCATATTAGATGATATCTTTTGCAAATACTGAATGCATTTCACGTTAATTTAATGTATATTGCCAGGTATTCTGAAAGTGCTTGTCATAATGTGCATCTGCTCGCAAGAGTATGCATATACATCAAAGACACGACAAGTGCAGTAACCTATTTATCACGCTATGCAGTCATGCGACATATGCACGTCCTGGGAAGTCATACCTAGATCACCACTCATGCTATTGAGTCGTCAAAAACCTGAGTCCCATCATATTATACTCACGTAGACCTTTAGTGCATTAAGGAGGTCTCGAGATACCCATCAATTAGTGTGGCACCTTAAATTTGAGCTCAGATTGAAGATGGACACTCACATTGTTGTGATTGTGGCGCTTTTTTTGTCATTGAATCCGGAAGCCTTTCCCATCAAGCCTCTTTTGGAAAAAGACAAAGACTTGGACACAGTGCGGGAGTTTCTAATCGAGGTTTTGCACGTGATGCCACGTTCCCAGCCGCCTCTGGTGATATCACACGACTATGACCGCTTACCCGATCAGCTAATAGACATGATCAACTCTCGCCACGACAGATATGACCTGACCATGGTCATCAGGAGAGGGGGATCGGTCCAAGCCTTTCCAAGGAGATTCCCATTCACAGACAAGACCGTCCATCTGGTTGCATCGTCCAGGGACACATTCAGAGACCTATTGAATCGACTGGACCAACTAGCGAATCTCCGAACACGACTGGACCATTTCGTCATCTGGATCAAAGAGGCATCAAAATACCGTGAGATTGAGAGCCTCTTCATGAATAAGCCGGCCTCGGACTTCAAGTACAAGGTAATTGTGACAACATCAGGAAACGGAAGCGCAGAGTTGAACTCGGTTTGCTTCTACTGCAATCACGGGGAACCGGAGTCGACGTATCTCGGTCCATTCTCCGCAGGTGATCGTCTGCCTGCCGTGGAAGAAGTGTTTCCTGACTACACGCGAGACTTCAATGGGAAAGTGATGAGGGGATCGTTCATATATCCAATAGAAATGGAGGAGACAGTCAGGAAAAGGGACAACAGGGAATACTTGAGCGCACTTGAAAATGCGGTGCTGTACCTTGGAAAAGGCTTCAAAACCCCATGGATTATAACAACCTTCGAACTGACTGTGGAAAGTGCGAGTGATTCACCTCTTCCCAACGGTACGTGGGTGGGTAAGATTGCTGAAGTAATGGCCGGCAAAGTTGAATTTGGATTCGCGGTCGTTCCAAATCCTGAAGTGATGGAGGTTGTCGAGCTTACCAGGGGTGTAATGACTGATTCTCTCACATATGTCACGACATTGCCAGGGAACGTCCACACCTGGCGTGTGATAGTGCAACCATTCACACTATTTTCTTGGGTACTAATTTTTGCTGGTATAATCCTGTCATGTGTGGTCCTTTGGAGTATTGTTTTTGCCAAATCAAAACTTTCTGGCTTTGGCAAGTTACCATCGATGGGCAAGTACTTTGCATATTCCTCTGGGGCATTCATAGGGCAGTTCAATTCTATAGATGATGACGGGTACACCATCAGAATTTTTCTGATATTTTTTCTCTACGCGACTCTGGTAATCAACACCTGCTACCAAGGCAAACTATTCGAATTCATGACCAATCCTGAGAAAGACTTCTATCCGAATGACTATAGTGAACTATATGGTTCAGAATTCACTCTCTATTTCCCTACTCCTCATAAGCTAGTTTTTCAAAGCATGATGGAAAGGACCATCGATAAGACGACCCCATTTCATCTGGCTTTTGAGGAGTCACAGACAGTGTGGACCCTAAAGGAATGCGTAGAAATGTGCACGAAGGAAAAGGCAGCCTGCGGTAGTGTCTCGACTTTACTCTTCGAAGAAACCCATCAACATGTCGATGTTAATGGGATTTCCCTCTTGCAATACACAGATGCGTCTGCCCAGGAGTATTTTTTCCCAGTGGCTGTCCCACTGCGAGCACTCTACCTTGACCATTTCAATTTCGTCATATTGAACGCTCTTGCTTTTGGATTTAGAGAAGCTTGGATAGACTCCTCCAATTATGGGCAATTTTTCAAGGGGCTGAAAGAGGTGCAAAGTAAAGCTAAATTGACGGGCGAAATTATGGGAGTGGAAACTGAAAAATTCGGAATGAAACAGCTGACTGGACCATTCTATTTGCTGGGGGTTGGATTAATTCTGGGTTTGGTTGCATTCGTATCTGAAGGTTCTCTGTCTTGTTTTGGAAGATTCTGCTTCAAACGAAACCAAGCCCCTGCCCATGTTCTCCCACATAATATCTAAGAAAGTCTACCTAAGCAACAAATAAATAAATAAACTACTTAACATAGTTGTGTAATATAAAATATGGTGTCATTTCATAATGATTTCGGACGTCTATGTTGCATTCAGTCCAAACAATAGGCACCTACAGGAGCCCCAGGTCGAAAATGTACCACAATTGCGGTGGGGCACATTTACTGCACTGAATTGTATCAGATGTGTGCATCATTAAAACACCCCTTTGTCGTCCCCTCAAGGCAGTACCCAAGGTACATCTACACTTATGAAAATATCATGTTACCAAGAAAAGTATGCATCCTATTTATTCCATATTCTACTTGAATCTTTCCCCCGCCCTGCCTCCCTCCCTCCCTTAATTAATGGAAAACAGATGCAGTAGAAGAGTGTGTGCTATATACTGTAGTTATGCACTATCATAATTATATTAGTTTATCTCATGTTTATTACTACTCAAATAGCTTGCACAATGTTTTACATAGACGTATAGTATGCTTGGATTATATAGTGCCATTATAATTATAAAATAATGTTTCCTACCACGTCGATTTTGTACATTAGTACGTCCCTCCAGCCGATTATGGTCATCTCTATCTCTATCTCTATAAATAAGGAAGTTTGTCAGTTTGGATGTTTGTCCCTTATAGAAATCCGGGGGAAGGCCCCTACACCGCCTTAAATTAGCATATCGGGAGTTACATTTTTCAAGGAATTTAATGCCGCATGTTTCAGCTTCCGAAAATGAACCTAACACCCATAACACGCATATCCCAATTAACCAATTATCAATTACCTATTTAACAATATTCATAGATTTCCATGGTAATGCCCTCATTACATTGCAGGCCTACCACCATAACATACCCGGGCAACGCCGGGTAACCTGCTAGTTAATACTAATTTAGGTAACAAAGTAACCCTTCTTAATAAATTACATTATGACACTACTTCTCGTGCGACCATGACCAGATGATCACGTGTAATATGACAATGACAATAAAAAGCATGAAAATCCAGTCTCATTATTTACTCATTTATGGGGGAATACACTCGTCAATATTATTCTCTCTCTCTCTCTCTCTCACTCCCTCTCTCCTTTCATGGCCTAAACCTTGGGAGGGGGGGAGGCTGCTCATTCTATATCGGGCGTAGTAATCTGATGTAGTCCGGTTCCTGACAGGCATCTAGGTGTAAGGCTGTAATAAGGATATAATGCCCTTGTGCAACTGGGTATGATAAAAATGTGATGATGACAAGTGTTAATTTCATCACTTGGTTGCAATGGCAAATGGCTGTACAGAAACGTACGTAAGATAATTGTGTCATCGCCTCATTTCCTCCTCTGATAATAATTAATATAATCCTTTCAAATAAGTGGCACTACTGTCATATTCTGGGTATATTACAGATTCAGCCGCATGCTCCGCCCTAATATTATTCATCTCCTCTTAAGGTAAGTGGCACCTGTAGCATCTAACTCGTAGATATGCTTAGTAAAATAACCACTAATATTGATAGTATTACTATTACAGTATAGATACGATAATGTTGTCTTCTTCTTTCCGTCCCCACCCCCTCGCCTTCATATCTGTTTTCTTAAGGCCATTTCACAAAAAAAAATGTCGCGCGGCAAACGGCGCGACTTGCGGCAAATTTTTATTTACATTTATTGTTGCCAATTGTTGGCAACAATAAAATTTGCCGCAAGTCGCGCCGTTTGCCGCGCGACATTTTTTTTGTGAAATGGCCTTTAATGAAAAACAGATGCTGTCTAAAACTTATAATTGTAATGCCACGTGGCTAGTACAAATTACTTGATCTAATAATAATAATAATAATAATAATAATAATAATAATAATAATAATAATAATAATAATAATAATAATAATGCCGACATATTTGGCCCATATTCCGTAACATATTTCCAGCTTTTTCTTGCTGTGTGTAATAATAATGTGTAATGTCAGCGACAAAAATTTCAAGGTAATAGTTTCTTATGTCATTTACATAACTACAGATTAAAAAATTTCGCATGTGATAAAACTTTACTTTTCATACGAAAATGTTTATAATATTACACTTCCACACCTTCATAACGTGGGAATAAAATTATACCGCCTCCATAATATTGTACACATGCAAGTATCCGCATAATATTATATAAATACACGTTTGCCCTTCAAGGCTTCAGTAAAGGATTATAAGGACTATACTTACTTCCCGAATTGCAGAAAGTACTAGTGTATTACATTGGCATATGTATTAGCGCGGTACAATCCTTACTATGTTATTCTTTAACATTAAATAATATAGTCACGTACGTTATTTCAGACGACACATCCGTCACCACGTCACAATGAATTAAAATCTGTCAACATGATTCTTTCCGTGTCATCATCACGCTGCACTCCTGCGCAGTACTTATTCAGTCGATAACAATAAAGAAACCATGAAGACTGACACTCATTATTATAAAATACACAGGGAGGAATGGACTGGTCAATGTCCGCTACCTCACACCCTTCACGCACTAGAAAGTTGTTGTTGTTTTTGTACATTCAGTAGCGTTCTGTGCGGTGCCAAGGCATACTTGCCAGGATCAATGCACCTGTGCTACAAAGTGCAATCAAGATGACAAGTGTCTTCTTCTTTTTGGTGGTAATCTCAGTTGGTAGTGCGAGGATGCATCAGATGTTATCTCCCTCTACTTCAGACGGCATCCCTCTCCCATCAGTATCTGTAGTGACGCAACTGATTTTGCACATTTTGGATATTCAAACCCAACATCCGGCCTCACTCGTCTTATCTTACAACCGTGGCCGCCTTCCCGATCAGTTCCAAGAAGTGGTGAATTCACGGCATGACGGTTACGAACTGACCATGGTTATCCGCAAAACTACTCGTGTGCCGAACAAATTTGCAAAAATTTTCCCGTTTAAGACGAAAAGTGTTCATTTCATTGTGTGCTCCAGCAACGCACTAGGAGTATTAGTAGAGAAAGTGGAAGCAACGGTGAACATCAGGACTGATTACGATTACTTTGTTTTTTGGATCACAGACATCAACGACTTCATGACAATTACACATCTCTTCACAAAGAAGCCACTATCAGACTACAAATACAAGATCATTGCTACTGTGGGTGGAAACGGAAGTGTCCACGTGGATTCAATATGTTTCTATTGCAACCGAGGTAAACCCAAACCCTTTCGCATCGGAACTTATCCATCGGAGGTAATGCTCTCCATCGATCAAATCTCTCCAAACTTTGGGAGTAATTTCAACGGGAAGCTTTTCCGCATGGCGTATGTAGAAGCAATAGACATGAAAGCAACTACGGAGAAAGTGAGGAATTCAGAGCCAGTTCCAATAGTTGCAAACGCCATGGTGTTCTTGGGTTACGTGTTTAACACCAGATGGACAGTGACAGGATTTGAACTGAGCGTCGAGAGTGCCAGCGACTCACCCTTGTCAAATGGCACGTGGGTTGGTAAGATTGGGGACATTATAAGTGGAAATGCGGAAGCCGGATTTGCAATAGTGCCTAGTGCTGAAATGCTGCAGGTTGTAGACTCCACAAACTCGGTTTATTCGGATTCAGTAACGTTCGTGACTGCCATTCCCGGCAATGTCCACACCTGGAGAGTCATAGTGCAGCCTTACAAGCTGATTATCTGGTTGCTGATATTCGCCGCTGTGATCATGTCCTCTGTAGCGCTATGGTTAATATCAGTGAGTGAAAACAAGCGATCAACAATTCAGAGATGCTTCAGATTCACAGCAGGTGCATTCATTGAACAATTCGTTGACATAAATTCAGACTCGATAGCCACAAGATCCTTTCTAATATTCTTCCTGTACTCCTGTATGGTTCTTAGCAATTGCTATCGAAGCAACCTGTTTGCTTTTATGACAATGCCGGGAAAAGAATTTGTTCCGGACAGTTATGAAGAACTAGTGGATTCAGATTTCGTGCTCTATTTTGCAACCCCCCATAAAATGGTGTTTAAAAACATGTTAGACAAAACGACGAAGAATGACACTGCCTTCCACGAAGCACTGAAAGTGTCCAAGTCATTCTGGTCAATGCAAGACTGCGTGTCAATATGCCTGAGTGAAAAGGCAGCATGCGCTTCTGTTGGAATTTTATTATTTGAAGAGGCCAAGAGATACGTGGACTTGGACGGTCGACCACTATTGAAATATTCCAAGGCTTCTGCACTCAGCTACTTCTTTCCAATTGCTGTTCCAAAACGCGCAGTTTACAAGTCTCGAGTGAATTTTGGCATAAACACTTTGATTGAATTTGGATTCCTGACGCAATGGATAGCGCAATCTGAGTACGGACAATTTTTACACGGACTAAGGGAAGTTCGAAAGAGGGCCAAGTTCTCCACATTAAATTTGTCCGAGGAAAAAGTTAAAATTTTCACCATGGATCAACTTAGCGGCCCGTTCTATTTGCTGGTCTTGGGTCTAATACTCAGCACTGCATTTTTCATAGTTGAATGCTTGCTTTTTGAAATGCGTTCGAAATACACCACACCAAATTATACCTTTTTACCATGATTAGTTCACAATTAGTGGTCTCGTGCAAAGTGAAAATAGTATCCTGAACTAATTAGCAATAATATGATCTGTCAAAAAAGTCTACATCCGAATGTGTGTTTCTAAAGTACAATTGTGCGATTTTACCTGCTTTAATATTATTTTTTGACAAGAGATATAAGTTATAGGCCTGGATGACCTGGCCGGTGAGTAATGCAAAGCATTCCAAGGGCATTAAACATGTTGTCTGTCGCACTTAATCTCGCGTGTCTCAGGCTCGTGCATCTTCACCCATTCATCAAATTCTGAAAAGGTTTTATACGCCTAGATCACTTCATGAAGTTTCACGTCAATTAATCATAGTAAGGCCATGGTCATGTTGAGTCAATTCTTTAACGTTAACTGAATTTTTTCACAACTTAACATATTTTACTCATACCCGGAAATTATAGATTTTCTATAAATAAAAATTGTTGCAGTCGACAATTGAAATTTTAACTTAATCTTTCACGTAATTGCTATTGGGGAATGTTTGAAAATGAGAGAATACGAGAGAATCTCAAGAATTCCTCAGCGACACTCGACGACCACCAGTACACGCAAACGTGTAATTTGGAGGCTAACTTTTAAAAGGCCAGACTATCTACCAATATGGAGGTGCACTATTTTGAAAAGTTACCAGTTGGAGAGATACATATGATGTGCTATTTAAAATAGAAAAATGCGTCATGAAAAACCTTTCAATCATTTCGATTTCTTTATTCTTCCCATACAAATACAGTAATGCAGAAAAGCACAACTTCAGAAAACATAGTAGCCTATAGACAAATTAGGGCTGGAGCTGGATTTTTTTTTTTTTTTTGAAAGCTATTTTTGTTGTAAAACGTTCTTTGAGATCCACTGCACCTCCAGTGAAAAGTCGTGAAAAATACGAGCTGGGCAACCAACTTTTTTGAAAAATGTCCTCCGTTAAAAAATTGCATTTATATTAGAACAGTAGGCCATAAAATGATGCTGCTTGCGCTATTTTGGTTTAAATTCTTTCTCAAACTTAAACTATATGATGAAGGACTAAATTATTTAAACATTACACAGTAATTTTATTTATATAAATGTGACCAAAGTACCTGATACAAGGTGTCAAGTATTTCGATTTTCTTGGAAAGTCGTCACACATACTCTGAACCATGATCTGAACAATTTTCAAGTCAGCTTAGGGAAGAAATAATTTTCAATTCGTATGTTGGCATGATTTACTATTAATACACGATTGTTATAAGGCACGACGCATGAGCAGACAAGAGCGGGGGTGTTCCGTCCTGCCCATACACCGATCTTGTCTGCGCATGCGCAGTGCCTTCTAATAAGCGTGTATTAATCGTAAATCATGCCAACATACGAATTGAAAATTATTTCTTCCCTAAGCTGACCTGAAAATTGTTCAGAGTGGGTGTGATGACTTTTCAAGAAAATCGAAATACCTTGTAATATCATGTATTTTGGTCACATTTTACATATAAATAAAATATAAATGTTTAAATAATTTAGTCTGTCATTATATAGTTTAAGTTTGAGAAAGCATTTAAACCAAAATAGCGCAAGCAACATCATTTTATGGCCTACAGTTTTCATAACGTTCCAAAATGGCGGACATTTTTCAACATTTAAGTAGGTTGCCCAGCCCGTATTTTTTTAGGTCTTTTCACTGGAGGTGCAGGGGATCACAAAGAACGTGTTAAACCAAATAATACCTTTCCAAAAAAAAAAAGCCAGCTCCAGCCCTAATTTGCCTATAGGCCTACTAATATTTATTGTACCGTGACAGTTATGCTGTCCTCTCGTGCGAAGTGAAGATACACTAATTAGCAAAGTTTACGGGTATTTACGGAAAAGCTAATATAATGTGTTTACATACTATGGTATACAGTATATATTTTATTTTTATTATTATATTTATATTTTAAAAATATTCTCCAGTTGCAGGTAGGCCTACTATTAGAGAACTGATTACGACGTTCCTTATGTAAATATCTATACGCAAATTACGTCACTAATTAGCTTTAAAACGCAACAGTTGGCACCCCTGCAGAGCAAGAGAAGTATACATCGTTCACTCTTGATGCTGAGGATTGTGTCATCCCACATCAATGTCTTGGACATGCATATGGAGAGTTGACAAAATCGTTATACTGTAATTGGTCACGGACGGTTGCCGGCTTCCTGTTTTGGAAAAGGCATTTATGAGAGTATAGACTATGCCTACTGGTTGCGTGAGACGTCTTAGCATCAAAAATTGCATAATGGTTCCTTTTCTGCCCTTATGACGTAAGTCGAGTATTCTTAGTAGAGAAAGGTTTATTTTATACGTGACCCAGGCACGCCATGTTCGCATGTAGCCTATGTCAATAATGGTAAAGAAAATATTGAAACACAGACTGCACTCATCTTCTGCTTTATAAAATTGGGGGTAGGGAGGGGGAGATGGCCTGATAAAGTATAAAGTTGTCATACCCCTTTCTTTAGTACTGGAAGATTAGCCTTTGATCACATTCCTGTGAGGTTGCGCTAAACAATAGGACTCTGCGTTGGTGCAAGGCAGACATGATGGCCAATGCTGGTGTTATTTTGGTGACATTTTTGATCGCATTTTCAGTGACATGTCAGATCACATTGTTTCCTCCCTCAATGGATATTCATGTAGAAGCAGTGAAAGACTTGATCCTGGACATACTGCGGATTCAGCCTGAAGGAAGGGCGCCTCTTGTAATAGCTGACAACTTAGTTCGGTTTCCTGAACAGTTTCAACAATTTATCAACGAGCGCCATTCCAGATACGAACTGACCATGCTCATCGGCAGATCAGCTCCTGTGCCTCAACATTTTCCAAGAAATTTTCCTTTTAAAAAGAAAAGTGTCCATTTGGTCATGTGCGCCAGCAATACACTGCGCGAACTAATGGAACAAGTGGAAGCAACGGTGAATATCAGAACTGATGTTGATTACTTTGTGTTTTGGGTCACAGACGTCACTGATTTCAAGAAAATTGCGCCTCTTTTCATTATGAAGCCAGTCGGTGACTACATGTACAAGATCATTGTGACTGTTGGTAAAAACGACACATTGCAAATGGACGCCATTTGCTTCCACTGTGACCGAGGTGAACCCAAACCTGCTCATATCGGATCTTACTCGGCAGGAGACAAGCTCTCCACCAGTCACATTTTCCCAGATTTCTCGCGTAAGTGGCACGGAAAAGTTTACCGTCTGGCATTCATGGAAGCAATAGACATGGACGAAACAATGGCAAAATTAAGTAAAAAGGAATCGCTTTCAATAATGGCAAATTGCATGCTTTATTGGGGAAAAGCACTGGAGACTCCTTGGATCGTAACATCCTTCGAACTGACAGTGGAAAGTGCGAGCGACACACCCTTGCCTAATGGCACCTGGGTTGGTAAAATTGGAGAAGTGTTAGCTGGAAATGTGGATGCAGCATTCGCAGTGGTTCCAAGTGCTGAGATGATGCAGGTTGTAGATTCAACTCATTCGACTTATGCGGATAGTGTCACCTTCGTCACTGCCCTGCCTGGAAATGTCCACACCTGGAAAGTCATAGTGCAGCCCTATTCTCTCCTCCTCTGGATGCTTATTTTGGCAAGTGTGATCGTTTCGTCAATAGCATTGTGGGCTGTTTCTGGCTTTGAACCCAAAAAACATTCACTTTTGAAGTACTGCAGTTACAGCAGTGGTGCGTTCATAGATCAATTCATCTCCATACCAGCTAATTCAATCAGCACCAGATCCTTTCTAATGCTCTTCTTGTACACGACCATAGTAATCAGCAACTGCTATAGAAGCAACCTGTTCGCTTTTATGACCATGCCAGGAAAAGAGTTCGTTCCGGACAGTTATGAAGAGTTGATTGAATCAGATTTCACACTCTATTTTGCAACTCCCCATAAAATGGTGTTTGAAAACATGCTGGAAAAGACTGTCAGGAATGACACTGCCTTTCACAAGGCCCTTGCAATGTCCAAGACATTCTGGTCTTTGCAAGACTGCGTGTCAGTATGTCTTAGGGAAAAGGCTGCCTGTGCTTCGGTTCGAATTTTGCTCTATGAAGAGGCCAAGAGATACGTGGACTTGAATGGACATCCACTCTTGAAATATTCCAAGGCTTCTGCACTCAGCTACTTCTTTCCAATTGCTCTTCCAAAACGAGCAGTGTACAAGTCCCGTGCGAATTTTGTCATTGATGCTATCACTGAGGCAGGGTTCGTATCACAATGGTCAGCACAATCAGAGCGAGGGCAATTTTGGGAAGGACTAAGACGAGTTCGCGAAGAAGCCCGTCTTAACCCTTCACTTTTGGAAGAGGAAGGTGCTGAGAAATTTAATGTTGAGCAGCTCACTGGGCCTTTCTATCTGCTGGCATTGGGATTAATACTTAGCATAGCTTCCTTTCTTTTCGAATGTTTCGTGTCCAGCGCAAAAGCGAAATATTTTTATGGAAAGCTCCCGAGCTATTAATTTCTTCCGTAATATGAAGCAAAGTCAGACTTGACGAAGCCTTGGATAACAGTAGAAGCTAGGATTCAAATCACCATTTACAATAATTCAGTGTCCATGCAATGGTTCAGGTTGGTGTCTATAATATCATTTACTGCAATTATTTCAATAAATTTATTAATGATTTGATGTATGACTTGTATAATTACCTTCATAGTAGAGTCTATATTCTGACGCATTGCTGATACACGGGGCCGAAAGTAACATAGGCCAGCCATTGATTTTTTGTCGAGAATCTAGAGTCTATGTGGAAAAGACAATTAGTTATTTTGAACAGCTACAAATAGCCAAATACTTGATGGATACTGAAAAGCAGCTAAACTAATAGAATTTATGTATGCAATGTATGCCTTGGTAGTTAGAGCACCGTGAAAGTTAAAATGTGTCCTGAGTCACGTTATGAAGATGATTGGTTTTAGGTAGAGACAGCTATTATAATGTGCAGATCTCCACAAAAAAATGTAAAAAGCAATATAACGCAACATATTAGCGACATTAATGACGTATTTAGCGCTAGCAAACATTCTTGCAAAACACAATAGGCTTCAGACCTTGAATGTTTTCTCCCATCGACTCTCCCTAAACGCGCAGTATTTACATACTTTGCATGAAGTGAGGTGCCGGTATCCATTTGCAGAATTGTATGTGTGAAGAGTGCAGCCATTTTTTCTCCCAAAGTTTTAAGAGCCATGTGGTTCATGTCTTTTTTTGCTGATGCATGATACGATATTACGCTTTCTTCCTTTCCCCCTTTGCGTCTCTAAGCAGTGTGCTTATTTGACTATAAAAACACTGTGACTATGGAGCTTTTGATGTTTTTTTAGACACGCAAGTGGCGGAATACATTGCTTCATGTATAGGGTATATACGTATGTTCGAGTATGCTAATTCCTTTTCATCAAAATAATAATTACTGTGTAATAAAATACGATGTCACCCTTATTCCCTCTCCATGGACGATAGCAATGAATTTACCTGTCACAATGTTCTTGCCCCATATTTCTTGTCCATAATTTATGCAAAGAGAGCTACATCATGATTACAGGTTTTTAATTCGAAGTGATTTGAGAGCAGAATAACATAACAGCCTTTCACGCGACTCTGACGTAACCAACTGCCTAATAGGACACCTGAAGAATATATTTTGACATGAGTTACGGGCCTGGATGATCCGGAATGTGAGCAATGCAAAGTATCCCAGGAGCATCAAAGTGATTCTCAAGAATTATTCTGTCGCATTAAATCTCGGTGTTCCAATTTCGTCCATTACTGCCCCTCATCAACTTCTTGAAACTGTATGCAACTAGAACACAGTGCAGTTTCATATCAATTAGTCAAATGTTTGAAGGCCAGGGTCAAGTCATGTTTCCCTGTGCACTGAGTCAGTTCCTTGATTGGCCATCGAATATTGCCAATATTGACTTGTACTAAATTAAAAGACCCTTTTCGGATTAGTAGCGCAGTGATATCACATGTAAACTCTTTGGCTGAATTGGCTTCAAAGCTTCGTGATTAAATAGAGTTAGCCAGGAGACGCACCAGGACGGAATCCTGCTAAATGCTTAGGTAGCTTGGTAGGGGATGAGGTTTATCACTACATGTTGGTGGTGCGTCTTTTGATGGATAGCCAGACTGGATCGGATTAAATGCTCCAACACGTGCGCAAAATGCTGCCGATCAATTCAGAAACCATCGCCAACAGATCTGCGCGATGTGGAGCAAGAATAAGACGGCGACAAATTACTGCCTCGCTTCATATCATTTCTTCTGGGCGGCTGATGACATTCTGATCATAGTCCAACTGTGTCAGAGTTACGGCGACCTGACCATAAAGGCCCCGCGCCAAAATCATAGTCCAACTATCAAGCTAGTTTACACAAAAAACGGTAAGCTATATTTCGATATTCAAGTGATTGGAAACTATAGCAGAAGGTAATGTCTTGTGGTACAAAATGTCTTCATGAATATCTATTGGAAAGTTTACTGGTTGCGTGAGACGTCTTCGCACCAAAAAAATATTATAATAGTTCATCTGGCGTAAGTCGAGTATCTTTAGAGAAAGGGTTATTATACGTGACGCAGGCACGCCATGTTCGCATTTAGCTTATGTCAATAATGGTAAACAAAACATTGAAACAGATACTACCGTACACTCATCTTCTGCTTTATAAAATTGGGGGCTGAAAGGGGAGAGATGGCCTGATAAAGTGTGATGTTGTCATTCCCCTTTCTAGTCCTGGACGATTAGCCTTTGATCACTATCCTGTGAGGTTCCACTATAAGAAGAGGACGCTTCGCTGGTGTACGGAAGAGATGATGGCCAGTACAACTGTTATTTTGGTGGCATTTTTGATCGCATCTTCCGTGACATGTCAGGTCACATTGTCTCCTCCTTCAATGGCCATTCATGTCGAAGCAGTGAAACACTCGATTCAGAACATACTACGAATTCAGCCTATTTACGAGATAATAATATATGGAAATTTTAGGGTTCGGTTCTAGTATAGTAGAAGAATCACTCTGTAGTTCACATAAATAAATGGTAAGTTACAGTCGAAATTCAAATGATTGGAAACTACCAGAAGATACTGTCTTGTGGTACAGAAATGTTGTCATGCAAATCTAATGGATAATATAGACTACTGGTTGCGTGAGACGTCTTAGCATAAAAAATTGCATAATAGTTCCTTTTCTTCCCTTATGACATAAGTCGAGTATTCTTAGAGAAAGATTTATTATACGTGACGCAGGCACGCCATGTTCGCATGTATAGCCGATGTCAATAATAGTAAACTAAATATTGAAACACTGACTACACCCATCTTCTGCTTTAAAAAATTGGGGGGCAGATGCCCCGACAAAGTATGATGTTGTCATACCACTTTCTTTAGTACTGGACGATTAGCCTTTGATCACATTTGCGCTAAACAATAGGACTCTGCGTTGGTGCAAGGCAGACATGATGGCCAATGCTGGTGTTATTTTGGTGACACTTTTGATCGCATCTTCAGTGACATGTCAGATCACATTGTTTCCTCCCTCAATGGATATTCATGTAGAAGCAGTGAAAGACTTGATCCTGGACATACTGCGGATTCAGCCTGAAGGAAGGGCGCCTCTTGTAGTAGCTGACAACTTTGTTCGGTTTCCTGAACAGTTTCAACAATTTATCAACGAGCGCCATTCCAGATACGAACTGACCATGCTCATCGGCAGATCAGCTCCTGTGCCTCAAATTAATTTTCCGAAAGATTTTCCCTTCAAGAAGAAAAGTGTCTATTTGGTTATTAGCGCCAGCAATACACTGCGCGAACTAATGGAACAAGTGGAAGCAACGGTGAATATCAGAACTGATGTTGATTACTTTGTGTTTTGGGTCACAGACGTCACTGATTTCAAGGAAATTGTGCATCTTTTCACAAAGAAGCCTGTCGCCGACTACAAGTACAAGATCATTGCAACAATTGGGAAAAACAACACTGTGCAAATGGATGCCATCTGCTTCTACTGTGACCGAGGTGAACCCAAACCTACTCATATCGGATCTTACTCGGCAGGAGACAAGCTCTCCACCAGTCACATTTTCCCAGATTTCTCACGTAGGTTTCACGGGAAACTTTTCCGCCTGGCATTCATGGAAGCAATAGACATGGACGAAACAATGACAAAATTAAGTAACAACGAATCGCTTTCAATAATGGCAAATTGCATGGTTTATTGGGGAGAAGCACTGGAGACTCCTTGGATCGTAACATCCTTCGAACTGACAGTGGAAAGTGCGAGCGACACACCCTTGGCAAATGGCACGTGGGTTGGTAAAATTGGAGAAGTGTTAGCTGGAAATGTGGATGCAGCATTCGCAGTGGTTCCAAGTGCTGAGATGATGCAGGTTGTGGATTCAACTCATTCGACATATGCGGATAGTGTCACCTTCGTCACTGCCCTGCCTGGAAATGTCCACACCTGGAAGGTCATAGTGCAGCCCTATTCTCTCCTCCTCTGGATGCTTATTTTTGCAAGTGTGATCGTTTCGTCTATAACATTGTGGGCTGTTTCTGGCTTTGAACCCAAAAAGCATTCACTTCTGAAGTACTGCAGTTACAGCACTGGTGCGTTCATAGATCAATTCATCTCCATACCAGCTAACTCGATCAGCACCAGATCCTTTCTAATGTTCTTCTTGTACTCTTCCATGGTGATCAGTAACTGCTATCGAAGCAACCTGTTCGCGTTTATGACCATGCCAGGAAAAGAGTTCGTTCCGGACAGTTATGAAGAGTTGATTGAATCAGATTTCACACTCTATTTTGCAATTCCCCATAAAATGATGTTTGAAAACATGCTGGAAAAGACAGTGAGGAATGACACTGCCTTTCACAAGGCCCTTGCAATGTCCAAGACATTCTGGTCATTCCAAGACTGCGTGTCAGTATGTCTTAGGGAAAAGGCCGCCTGTGCTTCGGTTCAAATTTTGCTCTATGAAGAGGCCAATAGATACGTGGACTTGAATGGACATCCACTCTTGAAATATTCCAAGGCTTCTGCACTCAGCTACTTCTTTCCAATTGCTCTTCCAAAACGAGCAGTGTACAAGTCCCATGCGAATTTTGTCGTTGATTCGATCACTGAGGCAGGGTTCATATCGCAATGGGCAGCACAATCAGAGCGAGGGCAATTTTGGGAAGGACTAAGACGAGTTCGCGAAGAAGCCCGTCTTAACCCTTCACTTTTGGAAGAGGAAGGTGCTGAGAAATTTAATGTTGAGCAGCTCACTGGACCTTTCTATCTGCTGGCATTTGGATTAATAATTAGCACAGCTTCCTTTCTCTTCGAATGTTTCGTGTCCAGTGCAGGCACAAAATATTTTTATGGAAAGCTCCCGAGCTATAAATTTCTTCCGTAATATGAAGCAAAGTCAGACTTGAAATAAACCATTTGTTAATGACGAAGCCTTGACTACAACTAGAAGCACTCAAATCACCATTTACAATAATTCAGTGTCCATGCAACGGTTCAGATTGGTGTCTATACCACTTCCTGCAATTATTTCAATACATCAATGATTTGATGAATGACTTGTACACGGGGCCGAAAGTAACATAGGCCAGCCATTGCTTTTTTGTCTAGAATCTAGAGTCTATAGGAATAGACAATTAGTTATTTTGAACAGCTACAAATAATAATCAAAGACTTGATGGATACTGAAAAGCAGCTAAACTAGTAAAATTTATGTAAGCAGTAGTCCTTGCACCGTGAAAGTGAAAATGTGTCCTGAGCCACGATATGAAGATGATTGGTTTTAGGCAGAGATAACTATTATAATGTACAGAGCTCCACGAAAAAATGTAAAAAGCAGTATAAAGTAACATATTAGCCACAGTAATGACGTATTTAGATCTAGAAAACACTCTTGTAAAACACAATAGGCTTCAGCCCTCGAATGTTTTCTCCCATCGACTCTCCCTAAACGCCCAGTATTTACATACTTTGCATGAAGTGAGGTGCCGTTATCCATTTGCAGAATTGTCAGTGTGAAAATTGAAGCCATTTTTCTCCCAAGGTTTTAAGAGCCATATGATCATGTCTTTTTTGGTGATGCCTGATACGATATTATGATTTGTTCCTTTCCCCCTTTGCGTCTCTAAGGAGTGTGCTTTGACTATGGAGCTGTGACTATGGAACTTTTGATGTTTGTTTAAACACGCAAGTGGCGGGATACATTTTTATTAATGTATAGGTCTATACACGTATGTTCGAGTAAGCTAATTCCTTTTCATCAAAATAATTACTGTGTAATAAAGTAACAAAAATATATATAATCTTCTCATTTCCATCAAAGTCGGGACATGTTCTAAAATGACAACAATACGATGTCACCCTTATTCCCTCTCCATGGACGATAGCAATGAATTTACCTGTCACAATGTTCTTGCCCCATATTTCTTGGCCATCATTGATGCAAAGAGATATGCATCACGATTACACGTTTTCAATTCAAAGTGATTTGACAGCAGAGTAACATAACAGCCTTGATTCAGAGGCCCTCGAATATTGCCAATATTGAGTTGTACTAAATTAAAAGACCCTTTTCGGATTAGCAGCTCAGTGATATCACGTGTAAACTCTTTCGCTGAATTGGCTTCAAAGCTTCGTGATTAAATAGAGTTAGTCAGGAGACGCACCAGGACGGAATCCTGCTAAATGGCTAGATATCTTGGTGGGGGGTGCTGTTTATCACTACATGTTGGTGGTGCGTCTTCTGATGGATAGCCAGACTGGATCGGATTAAATGCTCCAACACGTGAGAGAAATGCTGCCGATCAATTCACCATCGTAAACAGATCTGCGCGATGTGGCGCAAGAATAAGACGACGACAAATTACTGCCTCGCTTCATATCATTTCTTCCGGGCGGCTGCTGACATTCTGATCATAGTCCTAGAATCTAGTTCACACAACAAACGGTAAGCTATATTTCGATATTCAAGTGATTGTAAACTATAGCAGAAGGTACTGTTTTGTGGTACAAAATGTCATCATGCATATCCAGTGGAAAGTTTACTGCTTGCGTGAGACGTCTTCGCATCAAAAAAAATCATAATAGTTTCTGTGGCGTAAGTCGAGTATCTTTAGAGAAAGGGTTATTATACGTGACGCAGTCACGCCATGCTCGCATGTATAGCTTATGTCAATAATGGTAAACAAAACATTGAAACCCAGACTACACTCATCTTCTGCTTTACAAAATTGGGGGCAGAGAGGGGGAGATGGCCTGACAAAGTGTGATGTTGTCATTCCCCTTTCTAGTCCTGGACGATTAGCCTTTGATCACTATCCTGTGAGGTTCCACTAAGAAGAGGACGCTTCGCTGGTGTACAGAGGAGACGATGGCCAGTACAACTGTTATTTTGGTGGCATTTTTGATCGCATCTTCCGTGACATGTCAGGTCACATTGTCTCCTCCTTCAATGGCCATTCATGTCGAAGCAGTGACAGACTTGATTCAGAACATACTAAGAATTCAGCCTGAAGGGTGGGCGCCTCTTGTAATAGCTGACAACTTTGTTCGGTTTCCTGAACAGTTTCAACAATTTATCAACGAGCGCCATTCCAGATACGAACTGACCATGCTCATCGGCAGATCAGCTCCTGTGCCTCAACATTTTCCAAGAAGTTTTCCTTTTAAGAAGAAAAGTGTCCATTTGATTACGTGCTCCAGAAATGATCTGCACCGACTGATGGAACAAGTGGAAGCAACGGTAAATATCAGAACTGATGTTGATTATTTTGTGTTTTGGGTCGCAGACGTCACCGATTTCAAGAAAACAGCATCACTATTCACTAAGAAGCCAGTCAGTGACTTTCAGTACAAGATTATTGTGACTGTTGGGAAGAACGACACATTGCAAATGGATGCCATCTGCTTCTACTGTGACCGAGGTGAACCCAAACCTGCTCATATCGGATCTTACTTGGCAGGAGACAAGCTCTCCACCAGTCACATTTTCCCAGATTTCTCACGCAAGTGGCACGGGAAACTTTTCCGCCTGGCATTCATGGAAGCAGTAGACATGGACGAAACAATGACAAAATTAAGCAACAACGAATCGCTTTCAATACTTGCAAGTTCCATGGTTTATTGGGGAAAAGCACTGGAGACTCCATGGAGCGTAACATCCTTCGAACTGACAGTGGAAAGTGCTAGTGATTCGCCCTTGCCAAATGGCACTTGGGTTGGTAAAATTGGAGAAGTGTTAGCTGGAAATGTGGATGCCGCATTCGCGGTGGTTCCAAGTGCTGAGATGATACAGGTTGTAGAAGCTACTCATTCGGCTTACTCGGACAGTGTCACCTTCGCTACTGCTCTACCTGAGATTGTCCACACCTGGAAGGTCATAGTGCAGCCCTACTCTCTCCTCCTCTGGATGCTTATAATTGCAAGTGTGATCGTTTCGGCAGTAGCATTGTGGGCACTTTCTGTTTTTGAACCCAAAAAGTATTCACTTTTGAAGTACTTCAGCTACAGCGCTGGTGCATTCGTAGATCAATTCCTCTTCGTGCAAACTACCTCCATGAGCACCAGATCCTTTCTCGTGCTGTTTTTGTACTCTTCCATGGTGATCAGCAATTGTTATCGAAGCAACCTGTTCGCTTTTATGACCATGCCGGGAAAGGAATTTGTTCCGGACAGTTATGAAGAACTAGTGGATTCAGATTTCACACTCTATTTTCCAACTACCCATAAAATGGTGTTTAGAAACATGCTGGAAAAGACTGTGCGGAATGACACTGCCTTTCACAAGGCCCTTGCAATATCCAAGACGTTTTGGTCATTGCAAGACTGCGTGTCAGTGTGCTTAAGGGAAAAGGCCGCCTGCGCTTCGGTTCAAATTTTGCTCTATGAAGAGGCCAAGAGATACGTGGACCTGGACGGTCGACCACTCTTGAAATATTCCAAGGCTTCTGCACTCAGCTATTTCTTTCCTGTTGCTGTTCCAAAACGCGCAGTTTACAAGTCCCGAATGAATTTTATCATTGATTCCATGACTGTGTCAGGATTAATACCGCAATGGTCAGCACAGTCAGAGCGAGGGCAATTTTGGGAAGGACTAAGACGAGTTCGCGAAAAAGCCCGTCTTAATCCTTCAATTTTGGAAGAGGAAGGTGCTGAGAAATTTAACGTTGAACAACTCGCAGGTCCTTTTTATCTGCTGGCATTGGGACTAATACTTAGCATAGCTTCCTTTCTCTTCGAATGTTTCGTCTCCGGTGTAGGAGCGAAATATTTTTATAAAAAGCTCCCGAGCTACAAATTTCTTCCATAATAGAAAGCAAAATCAGACTAGAAATGAAAATAATGTTTATTAGTGACGAAGACTTGGCTTATAATGCAATGGTGTAGGTGGGTTTATGTAGGTGTGTCTGTACCCGTCTTCGCATCTCTCGCCTCATGCACCATGTAATAAAAGCCCTCAGACCCTGATGGTATATCCCAAAGAATGTTTTCATAATTTATTCATATTGACAGCAGCAGACTGCGTGCACTCATATGGATCATGTCTTCTTTGCTGCCTGGTAAGAAATTCTGTTCTTTCCCCCCATTGCGTCTATAAGTAGTGTGCTTTGTCTATTAAAGCACTGTGGCTAAGGAGCTTCTGACGTGCGGGATTAGTATGCTAGTTAATTCTGTAAACATATCCTCTATAACATAAATAAAATCTTCATTAAAACAAGTAGGTGGAGAAAAACGGCATCGTGCATAATTATGTTCGAGATTGTCCTTTCCTTATACTGTATTATCATCAAATTGTTGTGTGTAATAAAGTAACGAAAAATATCTCTCTCCATTTCCCATCTCCGCAGGACACGTTCTAATTTAAGTAAAGCATGTTGCCCGTATTTTTACACCTTACAATTATTAATCGCGCCAGTTTTTGTAACCATTTACATAATATACGGTAGGCCTATTGCATATGTTAAAAGAAGCTGAAGACCTCCAAAATCAAGATGCTACTACCACCACGGGCAAGTCTGTAATTTGAGAAAATATGCTTCTTTCACGACCTCAAACCGAAACTCATTTTACACCACGTACGGTGTAATCTCTAATGTATGCCCTTTCCACATTAGCATTCCAGTGGTCTTACATGCAAACTCCTTGGTTTCACTCGGTTCGACCGCGGGGTCGAAGCTTCGTCATTAATATTAGAAATAACTTACATCCTCCATCGCACCGTAAGTATCCGAAGAACTAGCCAAAGATACTATCAAATGGTAACGTTTACTTGGTTGCGTAAAAACGTCTTGGTACCATAAAGTTACATAACGGTTCCTATTCTGTCCTTAAGGCGCGGCGTAACTCGAGAAAACTGTACTTCGGCAAAAGTTTAATATATAGATGACGAGGTCACGCCATGCTCGCATGCAGCTGAAGTCAATAATGGTAAACAAAACATTCAGACCACACTCATCTTCTGGACTATAAAACTTGGGAAGAAATATATTGCCGAAGCACCTAGTTGCCATACCCCTTCTGGCATTGAACGTCAAGTATCTAATCACAATCCTGTGCGGATCCGTTCAGCAGAGGTGGCAAAGATGGGGACCAGTGTATGTGTTAGTTTGCTAATATTTTCCGTCGCATCTTTTGTGACCTGTCAGATCACATTGTCTCCTCACTCATTGGACATCCATGTCGAAGCAGTGAAAGAACTGATCATGGACATACTGCGGATTCAGCCTGAAGGGTGGGCGCCATTTATAATATCCACTCACTTTGCTCCGTTTCCTGAACAGTTCCAAGAATTGGTCAACGAGCGCCATTCCCGTTACGAAATAACCATGATGCTCATAGGAAAATCAGTTCGTGTGCCTCAAATTCATTTTCCAAAAGATTTTCCCTTCAAGAAAAAAAGTGTTCATTTGGTTATATGCTCCAGAAATGCACTGCGCGAACTGATGGAACAAGTGGAAGCAACGGTGAATATTAGAACTGATTTTGATTATTTTGTGTTTTGGGTCACAAACGTCACCGATTTCAAGAAAATTGCGCCTCTTTTCACTAAGAAGCCAGTCGCTGACTACCTGTACAAGACCATTGTGACTGTTGGTAAAAACGACACATTGAAAATGGACGCGATCTGTTTCTTCTGTGACCGAGGTGAACCCAAACCAGCTCATATCGGATCTTACTCGGCAAAAGACAAGCTCTCCACCAGTCACATTTTCCCCGATTTCTCGCGTAAGTGGCACGGAAAAGTTTACCGCATGTCATATATGGAAGCAATAGATATGGACGAAACGCTGACAAAATTAATTAATTCTGAGTCTGTTTCAATAGTGGCAAATTCCATGGTTTTTTTGGGCAAAGCACTGGAAACTCCTTGGACAGTAACGGGATTTGAACTGACCGTGGAAAGTGCAAGCGACTCACCTTTGCCAAATGGCACCTGGGTTGGTAAAATTGGAGAAATATTATCTGGAAATGTGGAAGGAGCATTCGGCGTGGTTCCTAGTGCTGAAATGATGCAGGTTATAGAAGCGTCTCATCCAACATACTCGGACAGTGTCACCTTCGCCACTGCCCTCCCTGGAAATGTCCACACCTGGAAGGTCATAGTGCAGCCCTACTCTCTGCTTCTCTGGACGCTTATTTTTGCGAGTGTGATCGTTTCGGCAGTAGCATTGTGGGGTATTTCTGTGGCTGAATCCAAAACGTATACATTTATGAAGTATTTCAGCTACAGCGCCGGTGTGTTCATAGAGCAATATCTCTCCATACAAACTAACTCCATAAGCACCAGATCATTTCTGGTGCTCTTTTTGTACTCTTCCATGGTGCTTAGCAACTGCTATAGAAGCAACCTGTTCGCTTTCATGACCATGCCAGTAAAGGAGTTTGTTCCGGACAGTTATGAAGAGCTTATTGAGTCTGATTTCACTCTCTATTTTGCAACTCCCCATAAAATGGTATTTAAAAACATGCTGGAAAAGACAGTGAGGAATGACACTGCCTTTCACAAGGCCCTTGCAATGTCCAAGACATTCTGGTCCCTGAAAGACTGCGTGTCAGTGTGCCTGAGGGAAAAGGCTGCCTGTGCTTCGGTTCAAATTTTGCTCTTTGAAGTGGCCAAGAGATTCGTGGACCTGCATGGGCATCCCCTCTTGAAATATTCCAAGGCTTCTGCACTCAGCTACTTCTTTCCAGTTGCTCTTCCAAAACGCGCAGTGTACAAGCCCCGCATGAATTTTGTAATTGACTCTATCATTGAGTCAGGACTCTTAATGCAATGGTCAGTATTGTCGGAGCGAGGGCAATTTTTGGAAGGACTGAGAAATGTTCGAAAAGAAGCCCAGCTTAACCCGTCACATGTGGAAGGGTCAGGTCCTGCGAAATTTAACCTGGATCAACTCTGTGGCCCTTTTTACTTGCTGGCGATGGGATTATTTCTAAGTGCGGCTTCTTTTGTCTTAGAAAGTCTCTTGTTCGGCATAGGAGCAAAATATATTTATCGAAATCTGCCGAGCTATAACTTTCTCCCATAAGAAGTTTGAATAATTGCGCAATACCCTTCATATCTATAGGTACAATGCAGGATGAAGCCAATTTAAGTTGAGTGCTTAAAACTGATGGACATATTCATAAAATATTACAGAGTAAAAATCTTGTATATTGATGTCTCAATCCGTGATGTTACGCTAAGTGCAATATCAATTAATAATTCCACTTTTGTTAGTCTTCATTCGGAATCCTTGAGTGCAAATGGATTGGGCGAAGCTACTGGTTCAGCAATTATTCATTTCCAGCTAGCTAGAAGAGAGAAATGATTATTTACTTTTAAATGGCTACTAAAAGAGTCGGCGTATTCAGGTACAGAGGGTATGTTCGATATTTAACACCTCTCTACTTTTCACTGCGCCCAAAACCGTAATGCAGCTATTTATTAATTAACTAATAATACGCGCATAATTACATCACCAAAATCTCAATCCCTTTTTGCTTTAACAATTCGCTCTCTGATTCTGGCCCACTGAAAGGGAGCGTAATGATTTTTCTTTCGTCACGTCATGCTACGCACATAAGTTCATACGGGTACTTGAGAATTCATAAGTGACCAGCCCTTTTTTATAAACCAAGCAGCATATGACATACTGGGGCCAGAAAGACAATGCTAGAAGGTCGGGGTTGCATGACTAAACCGAATTGATCCATGTCATAGGCCTTTGAGAGGGAGATCACGTTCAACAGCAGCTCGCGTGTTGTTGTCTTCGATACCTATCAACTAATCAGAGAAGCGATAAATTACCACGCCGCTACTTGTCTTTTTCAATATTAAATTGTAGCCACCCCCAGCCGGCATCTGATGCTTTGTTCGTCATCCGAAATGCCGGAACACAACTGCGTTTTACTGTGCTCAGTGGATGATCAGCAATAAGTTGTGATGCTTGTTGCGTTATATACGGTCGCTTCGTATTTTATGTCGTGTTCGACAGATTGTAGTGCGGCAATATTTTCCAAGAATGACACGAACGTTAATATGTACAAGGCAGTGTTGGATTTATTGGTGGCGCTTTCTGGTGCAACACCACTGGAGTCGTTGGTGTTTTCTCACGACTTTAAAAATGTGCCGTCACCTGTTTTGGATTTCGTAAGTGCGCGTCATGATCTCACCCGAGCTACAGTGATCACAAAAATAAGCAGTTCAGGTCCGACCAAACAGCTACCGGCTACATTTCCATTCGCAGAACGAAGTGTGCATTTGATCATATCGTCCAAGAAGAACATGGTAGTGTCATTCAAGCGTTTACAGGAAGTGTGCAAGACCAGACCAAGTTTCGATTACTACATATTTTGGATCCAAAACGACACACCATTCGATCAGATCGTATCAATCCTGTTACGAGAACCTATTGCGGATATTAAGCACAAAATCATCGTCACAACAAGTGGCCCTGGCAACATTTCACTGCACACCGTCTGCTTCTATTGCAACGAAGGCAAACCGCAAGTCAAATTACTCGGAACCAAACACTCCTACAGGCATCTGTCGAATAGCCTAAACCTGTTTCCAGATTTTTCCCGCAATTTCCACGGCAAAATGCTCAAGATTTCTTACTTCTCTGAAGCAGACATGGACCAAGTGACTGAAAAGTACAGCAAACGTGAACTACTAACAGTGGCCGAAAATCGTGCTTTGTTTATAGGCCAATCAATGAACGCCTCGTGGGACATGTTCATGTCGGACGTGAGTCCCAATAGTGTGAGTGACACACCTCTGGAAAACGGCAGCTGGACTGGTAGAGTACAAGACATACTGTCCCAAAGAGCGGACATTGGACTGGCCATTGTTCCTAGCGGTGAGGTCATGAGAGTAGTTGAACTGACCAAAGCGTGTGTGTACGACCATTTGACATTCATCACAATGGCACCTCACAATGTACATTCTTGGGCAGCGATAGTCCAACCATTTTCTTTACTGGTCTGGGGCCTTCTCAGTGTAATAGTGGCTCTTTCTGTCATTTCTTTGTGGTTAATTAGTCGCCTAGATCCTAGACCCGCTCGCAGGCAATCGCTGTTCAAGTATTTCAAGTACGCTTTCGGTGCTCTCCTTGAGCAATTCACGCCCATTTATACTAATCTGGCCTCCAAGTTTGTTCTGGGATGGTTCCTGTACATCACAATAATTATAGGGACATCGTATCGCAGCCGACTTTTCGCTTTTATGGCCGCGCCTGCCAAGGAGTTCATTCCACGAGATTTCGACGAGATACTGCAATACAACTACACGCTCTATCTTCCAACCCCGCACAAACTAGTATTCAGAGGCATCCTGGAGCGAGCTGGAAATAAGGACACGGTGTTTCACAAGTTAGTTGAAAAATCCCCAACAGTTTGGGCCACTTCTGGATGTGCGGAAATGGCGCTCCAGAAAAACACAGCATGCGCGACAATTAGCACGTTGCTGCTCATAGACGCTAGTCGTTTTGTAGACTACAAGGGTCACTCACTAGTCAAAGCTTCAAAAACGAATGCAATGCCGTACTTTTTCCCGATAGCCGTGAAGAAAAATTCTATTATCAAATCGTCTGTGGAATTCGCCATTTCAGCAATTATTGAGCAAGGTTTTTGGGGGAAGTGGCTCGAGCAGGAGAGACGTGGTCGATTCATGGAAGGGTTGAGGCAGGCTCGAAGCCAGGCTCGAACCAATACAGAGCTTGCAGCTAGCGACGAGGCTGGAACATTTGGATTAAAAAATCTGCAAGGTGGTTTCCTCCTGTATGTGGCTGGGCACATTTTAAGCGTAATTGCTTTTTTATATGAAACGTGTGCGACTAGTTGTCAGAAGAGAAATCCCCCGTACCCCTTCATTCCATAATAAACAATGAGTGTTTAATCAGCATCTCTCGGGAAAGCAAATGAAGCAAATTCAACATTTTCAAGACAAGTGGTGCATTATATTGAGTACATTGTACAGTACACTACATTATTCACAGCTGAGCCGCCAACATAGAATAATTTGCGTAATTTCACATTTTAAAACAAAGTGCAACATGAGGAGGCACGGTGTTGATTAAGGTAATTTCACTGAATAAAATTAATTTAAAAATCCGACTGCTTTTATTACAAAGTTGCTTTTCCTCCCCTTCCCTCTTTTCACGCTCCCCGATCGATTGTCGCTATAGAAAGGAGTGTGTAAATACGCCCATAGTACTGTACATCTGCTTGTCACAACAATCATTATCTGCGACTCCGCCAGAAAATCGTAAGCTACTTTTAGACCTGTTTGGTTGATGCACACACTCCCAACAGGTAGCTAATTAGGCCTTGACCTTAATCCCTTTTACAATTGTAAAGCAGACACACTGATTGAATATTCTGTAAAGAGATTCAAAGCCTGCTTTGCACTGTCAGTTCAAATTATCTAGTTGCGCACTGCTAGACACGAAATGTATTGAACAGGGTTATATTTCAAACCTATCATTGTACGAGCTAGTAGCCTTTATCATACGAGTAATATTAAATAATAATGTGAAAGCTGCACAGGCAACATGAGGGCATGTGCGCGTTTACTTCAACATACTCACTACCTATGCATATGCATAATTCAGTTGCGACAGTACCTAGAATTTAAAACGATTATTGAGTTGGGTCTCTTATCATTGTTGGCAAGAGCAGATGTTTTTAAAATGAGTTGCAAAATATACGTATTTTCAGGTGACAAATGCCTTTCGACATGACTACACAACAAAAAAGAAGTCGCCACGCTGCTTGCGTGACATCCGTGACGTACTGAACGCAGCAAGGCGTTTCAATTAAATATCGAGGCAATTTATCACGACAGGGCGCTTCGACACTTCCCATAAAATAATCAGACTGACCACTGCCTTTCTTCGACTTTCAAACCGACCACTTTTTAGTAACTGAAATTCACTGGACTTAAAATGTCTCGTTCAATCCTCCTTCCCGTTATATTTTGGAGGGTTTGTGCGAGTAATGTGCATTTGGAGGTAGACACAGACGTGAGCAAAAAAGAGCTGGACCTGATACATCAAATTATGGACATCATGAAGGAATTTCCTTTGGTGCTTTCTCACGACACCCAACATGTACCGAGACATGTGCTGGAATTTTTAAGTTCGCGGCATAAATCGTTAGAACCGTCATTGATCGCAGACTTAAGTCATAAAACTGGCGTGCACCATTCATCGCCACAATTTCCATTTTCTGATCAAAGTTTGCACTTAATAGTGTCATTGGAACTGAACACTGTTGACATTATGAATCGGTTAGAGCAGATCTTTGCCATAAGGCCCAACTTTGATTTCTTTGTGTTTTGGATGCGAAATTCGGCAAGTTTCGATCAACTTAAAGGCTTCTATAAAATGCCTCTGTCAGGTGTAAAGTTCAAGATTATAGTCGCATCCGATGGTAAAAACTGGCATGTGCACACAATCTGCTTCTATTGCAGCAACGGAAATCCCAAATCAGTTAAGATCGGAAGTGAGCAAGATGGCACAAAATTACAAAGTGTGTCACAACTGTTTCCAGATTTTGCCAGCAATTTTCACGGGAACCTGCTGCGAGTTTCATACTTCTCGCCTGCAAACATGAGTGACGTTTTGGAAAGACAGAAAAGGTCCGAGGGCTTATCGGTGGCTGAAAATCGCATGTTGTTCATAGGAGAGGCCCTGAACGCGTCTTGGGTAATGTTTAAGTCGGACGTGAGTCCCAACAGTGTGAGTGACAAACCGCTTCCAAACGGAACTTGGACTGGACGAATTCAGGACATCATTTTAGACAAAGCGGATCTAGCAATGGCTATCGTTCCAAGCAAAGAGGCCATGAAGGTTGTGGATATCACCAAAGCCTGCATGTACGACTATCTCACATTCATCACAGCAGCTCCTAAAGACCTGTACTTGTGGACAGTCATCGCGCAACCGTTTTCGACCCTAGTATGGTTTTTGATCGGAATTATTGTACTTCTCTGTGTGTTTTCTGTTTGGGTCATTGGTCGAGCAGACTCGCGGATTGTCAGCAGACCGTCCCTCACTAGATATTTCAGGTATGTGCTTAGTACTCTGGTAGAACAACCCACATCTATGTCTACCACTCTGGCTACCAGGTTTGTTCTTGGATGGTTCTTGCACGTTGCTATCATAATAAGCACGTGCTATCGCAGCAGACTCTTTGCTCACATGACAGTCCCGGTGAAAGAGTTTGTACCGAGAGACTTTAATGAACTCCTTTCGTACAACTACACCATATACACACCCGCACAGCATAGGACAGTCCTAACCTCCAATCTGGACATGATGGAGAAAAATGACACTGTATTTCACATGGTTGTGAAGAATTTCATTTCTGCAATCACACCCTCTGAATGTGCCAGGATGGTGCTGAAGCAAGACACGGCTTGCGTAACAGCCACGTCTTTTCTGCACATAGAAGCTGCCGGCCTGGTGGATCAGTTCGGTCAGCCTCTAGTGGAAGCTTCGAAGGTATTTGAATTGTACTTGTTTTATCCTGTGGCAGTCAGAAAAAATGCTGTGTTTAAGTTGGCCATCGAAAAAGCAGTTTCCGCAATCAGCGAGCAGGGATTTTGGGATGAATGGGTGAGACGGGAGAGTTATAGTCGGTTCATAAATGGACTTACGAAAGCTCGAAAACTTGTGATGACCAACAAACCTGTTAGTCATGAAGCACAGATCCTCGGATATGATAACCTGAAGGGGGCATTTTTATTATTTGTTGCTGGACTTGCGTTAAGTAGCGTTGCCTTCATGTGCGAAAACATCATAAGCCAAATAATTCGTTACCGTCAACATTTTGCAACTACTCGCTTTTTTGTAGAAATGTATCCCGTTCGCATGTAATTTACAGTGGACAGCAATAATACCTTAAACGCAGTTAATCTAATTACCCTGCACCCTTTTCTTAATTTGTTATAACTGGAATATAGGTAATTTTAAATCAACGAACACATTCTTCACAAGTTAGTGCATAAATATATGTGCGCTATCTAGATGGTGATTTTGTGTCAATTATTACAACGATTCCAATGCAATAAATTGCAGTAGACTATTAAAGAAGCAACAAAAAGGAAGTTACGTAACTTAGAACATTGCTGGATCCGGTAACGTGCGCTTCAACAATTCGAAATCAATAAATTACTTCTGCTACCTTGATCATCACATAGTTCCTTATTCAGTGTCCTTGACAATGTGGCATCGACTTTGATCTAAGAAAGTAACAGAGTGGGCCATATGCATGTTATTCTATTTATGGTGTGTTATTCGCATAACTCTTTCTGGAAGCATGTCAAGTGTCTCATGTTTTGCACAGTGCAGTGAGCGTCCATAATTTAAAATACTGTTCTGCCGAGAATGGTTGATCACTTCTGCCCAATATGTCGTCGTGCAGTTGTTTTAATTAGTCCGGAAAGTTTCACCGGGACTATAATTTTCATGCAGTATTTAACATCAATAGTCTCTATTACGTCAATACCACTGCCCACTTAATTAACTTTAAAATGTTAATATCGCATGTGAGCCGCATAGTAGGGTTTGGGGAATAAAAGGTACAAGTGACTGGGTTCAAGGCCTATATACGATATGTATGTTCTGCACACGCATCGCACATATCCTTCATGAATGAAGTAACAATGTAACAAATACCAGTAATTTATGTCAAAAACAATAAACCTCTTTGTCCTATTGGAGTGTGAAAATCAATGTTCTCATTTCCTTCCCTGCAGCAAGTGTAATCCACCAGTAGTAATTCGACAATTATTATAACAAAAAACAAATATGCATTATGTATACTGTGATTATCAAAAGAAATATTCTGACAAAAAACGCTTAGAACATTTCTTTTGAACAGATCTACAGATATAATGTGTCCACTTGGCTAAGTATTGATTTGCATGCTACACGAACAATGTGTAACTACACCCAAGAGGTTCTGGGACATAATTGTGCCACTGGGCCACTTGGTTCAGTCCACGTAGCAATTTGCGTCATAAACTGGAGCACTTGGAAATAGCCGTGTCTCGCAGAAATGGCGCAATCAGATCAGCTCGAGATTACATTTATTATTAAATCTCGTACATGTAGGCAACATACACACACAGACAATAATTACAGGTATATATGCATACAAAATGATACGACTGGTACAATATTGGGAAACCAAAATTGTGCGCGTAATATTTGCTAACTACGCAGAATAAGCAGAAATTGTAATTCAGTACGTGCGTTTGTACAAGTAGTATGTAGTTTCGCACGAGTTTGTGTGTGTTTTGACAAAAATGTCCTTGTTGGGATCGCTCCAGGGAAGTAATTTTTCCATTACTCCGGCAGAGGACAATGTCATCTTTGCAATCTTGCAATTAGTTACCGCCGTTTTACGTCTAAAGCCTAATAGTGAATTAGTGTTATCGCACGATTTTTATCATGTTCCTGAGCCCATAACGTTTTACCTGCACCAAAAAAACACTGACTATAAAACTTCCAGGACAGTCGGACACCGTCATGCATATAACAGCAAGCTTACAATACCTAAAAACATATCCGATCAGGAACACTTACATCTAGTGATATGCACATCGCACAATCTAACTTCCATAGTGAGCCACTTGGAAAGAACTATTCGCCTATTGACCAACACTGACTATTTTATATTCTACATTCGCGATGACGCAAACATTAGTGAAGTGTCTCACCTGTTCCATCAACCTCCGATATCAAATTTTAGATACAAAATCATAGCCACATCTCAAGCGACTAATTATGTTCAGATGCACTCGATATGCTTCTTTTGCAATCAAGGCGAACCGGCTGTCATGAATTTGGGTAAGTACAAGAGCCATCAGGACAAGGTGTTAAGCTTGAACAAAATATTTCCAGACTTCACTCAAAACTTCCACGGCAAACTTATACGCGTGTCGTACTTTCAACCGATCAGCATGAAACAGGTGTTTGCAAAAGTTCAATCTGGGGAAGTGACAACTGTTGAAGAACACGTGATGCTGCTAATTGGACGAGGACTCAACGCCTCTTGGGAAGTGTACGAAATTGACAACATGAACATGAACAGTCTGCTGGACTCTCCTTTTCCGAATGGTACGTGGATTGGTCGTGTCGGCGACGTGGTGTCGGGAAAAGCAGACGCTGCTCTAGGAATTCTGCCTAGTCCGGAGATGATGGCGGTTGTGACCATTACAAAGTCGTCCTTCTTCGATCATGTCACGTTCGTCACGTCATTTCCCAATAAGGTTTACTCGTGGAAAATTATATTCCGTCCGTACTCGCTAGCTCTTTGGCTCCTAATAGTTTTCAGCACTTGTTTGTACGCCATTTTTGCGTGGGTTTTTGCGAAAAGAGGAGGTGTCCAAAATGCACAGTTATTTGAGTACATAAAGTACACTTTTTCAGCCCTCTTAGATCAATTCGTACCAGTTCCAACAAGCCCTGCATCCAAAATATTCTTTACATTCTTTTTTTACTTTTCAACCATAATTATCACCTGTTATCGTAGTAAATTGTACTCTTATATGACGATGCCAGATGTAGAGGAAGTTCCAGATACGTTTGAGGAACTAATTTCTTCCAAATATCACTACTACATGCCGGTCACCCACAAACTTGTGTTTAATGAAATGGTGAGAAAGCTCGAGGACAACACATCGGTGTTGCATCAATTGTCAAACACCATCCAGTCTGCCGCCTCTTTAGAAAAATGTGTCGAGATATGCCTGACAGAAATGGCGGCTTGCATTTCTGTTTCCGCATTTTTGTATTCGGCTGGAAGTAAACACATCGATTCAAGCGGACAATCGCTGATTAGAAAGTCGGACGCTCTGACTTTGGAGTACTATTTCCCAATGGCTATTCCGAAAGATGCGGTGTACACAGAAGCCTTAAATCGAGTTTTACAGACAGGAGTGTTTGAGAGTGGTGTGGGATACCAAGGGCTGAAAGAAATCTTCGACAGTAATTTTCTGAAGGGATTAGTGGCCGCCCGACAGAGGGACAAATCTAACGGAGTAAATTCGCCGGATGAAGACAAGGCATTTACTCTACAAGAATTAAACGCTTGTTTCACTCTATTGGTAATGGGCTGGATTGTAAGTTGCGCGGTCATTATCGTTGAGTTATTGGGAGGAAAAGCGGTTCAGTTGGGCAAGAAAAGGAACAGAGATGAACTGAAACCTGTACCGCCCAACAACATCAACATTAGCCAAACACAATTAGCTTGTGCTTCAGAAGAAAACAGAGAAGTTAAACATGATGACACTACCTATGAAGGAAAATATTTGCCCTAAATGCTTCAAGAAATATGCATCATCTGCTGAATAATTTTCCAAAAGGTGGTTCCACCCAATGCAATTACTCATCATTGTCACATTATTTTTGCTCAGAATTTAATATCCTAAAATCTAAATCTTTCATTCTTTCGCCAGCACCCCTCCCCACCCAGTCTCCAAAAATTGGTGTAATTTATATCAGTGTCTGCTGCTCTCAGCATGCTTAGCTTCATAATGCGTCGCAATTTCCTAGATGGCCAAGGAAAGGCAATTTCCCTCCGTTCCATTACAAGCCAGTCGTAAATTACCTGCGATCCTGGATCCGCCGAAGCCCAGAGATCTCTTAGATTCGATTTCAAACTTCCAGCTGCTTACCCTCTCACCCATTCTCCTGGAACACTTATTCTACCAGCAGCTCCTCAGACCCCATTCGGACCCTTGGAGAACGAGGGGGTTTTCCCTGGTTGTTGTTTCGGGGGTTTTGCGAATCAGATATTCCTCAAGTGGCCTCTTCTCTCCCTGCTCCTGTGGCTGCCTCTGACACGTGTTATCGACGCCTATTTCCTTAATCGCTGTTCCCAACTCGGTCCCAAAAGGCCAGAGAAAACCTCTCTTTTTTTTAACGCCTTCTAGAAAATGCGTCAAGTGTCGGGAATGGCTCATATTTCACTCGGAGGAATCCCTTTTCTCTTGCCAAAAAACATCAAGTTCACTGAAAGTTGCCTCGAGTTTGGCAGTAAATTCTAATATCTGTAGTGGAAACAAAAATCTAAAAGAGGGTTTTCTGAGAGAGTCGAGCTGCAAATAAACCGGACCGTTACACAGGAGACTGCCATCACTGTACGTTCTTTGTCAACTTGTAATGTTTTTCAATGTTGTCTGTTGACATAAAGGGAGCTATGCATCACTGTAGGTCGCGAAATATTTTCAGTGCCTTTTAGCCTAATTTGAAGGGTTGCCCTCTCTTAATTCCTTTGAGACAATATTGTTGCACTCGATAATTCAAATCCACTATTGAATGGTATGGACTCTAATTATTATTATTGTAATCTGTACGGAGTAAATAGCCAGTGTAACCGCATTTTTCGATGATATACAGTAAATATATTGTATAATATCACATCTCGTCACCTTGTGTGTGTATTTTAGACCATGAACTTTGATTTCTTGCAAATGATTTTCATTCGCTGTACGATGCGGATGTAAATAAACTCTGGGATAAGCAACCTTCACCTACCTTGCACTTTCTAAGCAGTCAGGATGGAAGATCTGTCCTCCGAAGATCCTCCTGTCATGAGCGGCCAGAAATCCGCATAGACTGCATCTCTCCAGCAACAAAGGCCGTCGAGGGGTGTAAGTAGCCACAGAAGGAGCTGATCCGGTCAGGTTTCGCAGTGACCCGGTCACTCCAGACATCAACCCTCGCAGCCTCCCTTCTTTCTTCATCTTCAACCTTTCCAGGCCCTGATTCGGACCCAGGCTCATGTACAGGTCCAGCAGAGCATTATCCCTGTAATATTTAAACACATAAATGTTTGCTACAATATTTAACTAAAGGACACCTGTGTGTGTCCAGCAACACACCTGAGCCCTTCTCTCCTCCAGGTGACCGGAGAAGATGGCAGTGTTCCTGGCCTATTGCCCAATAGTGTGGCAGTGCTAGGATTGTTGGCATTGTTGGTCCCTCTCCGAATGGTCTCTACTCCCAGTCTGTCCAGACTCCCAGCAGGAGGCAGGATGCTCTTCCTGTACCTTCCTCCAAATGACAGGCTTGAATGGCTGAAGGCTTTCTGAAGGCGAGCCGCTAGCCCTGAACTGGCCTGACCCAATGAACGCACGCTGGGGAATTTAGGCCTGGGTTTCACTTCAGGCTGAAGGCTGCGAGGTGATCCATCTGCAGCTAGGTCTACCTGCAAGTGAAGAAAAAATTGCATTTTATTTGCCTCATTTTAACCACTCTGCTGTCTTGTTATCTTGCTGAAAAGGTGGCTTCAGATTATGCGCTCAAAATGTGGTTTTATCTGCCTCCAGGCGGCATTATCGGTTCCTTCACCTTTTCGTTAATTGCCAAGATTACCACTGAAGACAGGCAAAAACTCGGGGGGAGACTGGTGCAGAATTTCGCAGCAATCAACGTAACCTGACCTACTTGGGAGGGTTTTCCGATAAACTTTGCATCGATCTAAGTTGCAGGTTGATCAGAGCTAATACTGAGTTACGATAATAGCTCACCTGCTGTGTAATAGGTCAAATGGAAATGATCTGTCAGTAATACAAGTCTTTAAGTAATGCATGAACTTCAACCTGGCCATTTGTGTATACCTGAGACTGCGACACTGACTGATGTGCTATAACTTCCCAGAGGGTGCCCTGCGACGCTGACATGGCGTTCTGGAAGGCAACCGCTCCCCGGGCGGGACTGGAAGGCAGTGTTGATCGACAAGGAGACGAGTGACAAGACAAGGACAGCTCCTGCTGCTGATGCTGAGCTCCGCATCCTCTCATCTGCTGGAGAGACTCAGCGCTGCGAAGAAGCTCACTCTCAGCCAAATGAGATCTGATCAAATCGCACTGACGGGAATCTGAAAAAAAAAATTGTTCACTCATAAAACTGGAAATATTCATACACTTATAAAGTACTCAATTTTTATTCGGTCCAATACTGGGAAGCTGGGAGCAGTGAACTCGGGTAATCTGGCGAGGCAGCTAGGAAAAGTGAATTTTCTTCTGACAAATCATTCTCTTTTCTTAATCTAGCCGAATTAGGTGCTGGGAGGGCTTGGAACTTTTCAGTTTCGGCGCTTTTCAAGTAGAATAACAACAGGCGGTAACTGTCAAAATTCATGAATGTTAATGCTCCCTCCGGTTTTATCGCCAATCCGTGCTGAAGTTGGGGCTATTTCAACCATTTTTTGGGGGGAAGGAAAAGCGGGCGAATATTATTGAAAACTTGGTTCCTTTCAGGTTTTAAAGATCGATGCACTGTCTGAAAATAGAAATTTCTCATAATGGGAATACCATTTTTTTTAGGTGTGTTAACCGGATAAAAATATAGGGTGGGAGAGAAATAAAAGGGAATTCCGCACCAAAATGACGTCCTTCTAGCGCATTTGATGAAATCTGAGAGGAGATGGATGAGTTGACCGGAGGAAGAGGAGCCCTGCCTTTCTTCCTGCTTCTGATTGGCCCCGGACGAGGAATGCGAGAAGACATGGGGCTCCCCAGAACTGATATGTCTTTTCCAGCCGACTCCATCCTTCAGTTTTCAAAAAAAAAGGGGGGGGCTCAGCTGCACTGCAACACCTGAAAATTGCAAAACAAACATTAGTTTAACAATTCAAACAGAACTAGGTAAATTACCCAAACCGTGGAATATTTGCTAATCGGGCCACTACACACGAGCAGTATCCGCTATAATTTACACTATTTGCTCCAAAAACCGGCAGTTCCGGGAGACCATTTCAGTTAGGTATTGTAACGTTTCAAAAAAAAATATGATTTTTTACGAGTGCTCAGCCACATGCGCAGCTGCAATGTTCTGACTACAACGTTGACAGAGTTACTCCTCAGGGGCCATAATTCACACAAGCAGCCTTGGCAACGTCGCAAACGTCGACCATTTTGTTTCCCTGCAAGCGTAGCGTTGGAAATAAGTGCAACAATTATTTACTAGAGAGCTTACAAGGTATCATTAATAATGCCAACAGTGTAAGCTGCTCGAACTGTGTTGCGCACTTGTGGTTGCGCTCGTAAAAAAATCATCTACACTTGCTAATATTACAGGTTAAACCCCCAAATTCTGAATAACCAATTTTTCCCCCCTTATACAAGAGCTGATAATGAAACATTCCATTGTGAACAGAGCAATCCAATCAGTGTCTGGCTAAGAGGATCGACACGGGCTGAGATTTAATTGCGAGTTGGTCAGGTGGAATAATTTCATTTACGGTGGCCAGTTGACAGTTCACGTATTCGTTCTCCCCCCTTTTCCTCCGGTTTTTTTTTCGTCCCCGGAATCTGCGGAGACGTCAATGTTGCAGCTTCCCTCCAGCCGATTAATCTCAGACAGGATGACGACTGCATCACAAAGAGGCCGCTCGCCTGCTCATTTTTATCTCTCTTTCTCTTTTTATCCAGAGGCCGCCATATACCCCTCCTTCCTTCTCCACCAAATGCTGTCGGTCGACACCCGGAAGCTTTATTTCTCTGCCTGTCGGATTTTTTGGGCAGGATATATGGCCCTGGATATATCCACTGGATTGTCAAGGTGTGGAAGTTCGAGTTGTGTGTGAACCGTACATTTTCTTATTGTCCGAATTTTTTGGGAGGGCGTCATACAGAATGTGGGAGCGTGCAATGAAAGTAAAAGTTGACAATGAGCATTGTTTTCTGCACTACTTCATTATTTGTACCAGAAGCATAGCTACGCCCCCCTTCTTCTCCAACCCTTGAAAATTTGCATTCATCGCGTGCCAACCAAGTGAATTGGGAATAAGGCCTGCCCCTTTACAAGTCCAGAAGCGAGGGCATTACCATAAAGCACGTAATGAGTCAAATTATCGCAGGATTACACCGAACCGCGGCATCGTAGGTGTAAATCACCTTTATAGAGAGAGAGCTAGGGCACAAGTACACGTCCTGATGCCTCGGATCCCGTTGTAGTTTTTCACACTCCCTTATTCCTCCGAGTTGCTATCAGTGCATCGTGTGAAATTGGGGTTGACAATAGCGCCAGAAGGGGTGGAGATGAGACTAGAAGCAGGTAAGTGGATGGACGTGTAATGAAGGTCGTTGCGGTGTGGTTCGGAGCGTAAACTGTCTGCTGTTGCCGGGAGGTTGAAGCGGACCTACAATTACGTCTACTGGCGTCCAAACGTGGAAAATTTTCCAGGAGACAAAGGAGCTACTTTCAAACCAACTTGTCCATTTGCGCCCATTTTTTTCGGTGGTTGTAATACCTTTACATAAATTTTCTTTAAAGTGATTACAGGGTGTAGACCTCAGATTGGGAGCGATGATTTTGAATTCCATTAGAGCTGCGTTTCCTACCAAATTCCCTCGAGAAGCACACCTTTTTTTTACAGTTCACCATCCGCCATACACGCACCAAGTTCGAAGCTATAATCACTTGCGCAGCGCGTTTTAACTCTCTGAAACAAGATTAAGTCCCCCGGCCCAGAGGCAGCCTCGTGCGAAAGTATATCCCCCCATTCCCCTCCATTCCCTCGAATATCCCCAAAAACCATGGGTAAGATATAGCAGCTGCAGCACTAAAAGCGCAAATGGATGAAAATTAGGCCGAGCTCTCCTCATCTCCTTTCCTAGCTGCACCTAAAATGCTCTCTCTATATACGACTCGTCTTCCAAGCTCTTTGCTAAATCGAGGCTCAAAGTTACGATTAGCTGGATTTACACTCAACGCCAGAAGTTAATGATATTAATTTTTTTTGCAGCAGTCAGACGAATTAAGGCCGAATTTATGGAGTTCGAGACAATATTGTTAATGCAATAATTACGTATATTTTAAATTTAAGCTACTTCTATGCTACAAATGGCTACAATAACCTGAAGATAACTTTCACCCATGGTCACCAACTTCTTCAAAGAGATAGGGCGAATCGCAAGTATCCCTTGTGTGCAGTAGCAGTTGAACACACTATAACCTCAAAGTCTTGAAACTTCTAGCTTTAGGGAGCATCCCCCGCATCACATCCATATCTATCTCAAAGTGCGAAACAATGCTCGTCGACAGTGGAGTACAGTTCATGTGTCTAGGCGATGCTCCGAGCACCAAAGAGCGCTTTTATACGTTGAAATGTGTCCTGAAGGACCTTTATAGATATGGTTACTAGGGTAATCCGGTGTGCCAGTATTAATGGGGTGGTAACCGCTTGACTGTAGTTGAGGAAAGAGCAGGGGGGGTTAGAAACATCTGAAACCGATTTAATACCCAGGAGAACATTAAGGATCTGCTAAATCTCCATTAGGAGTTTATTAGCTGTGGATGGAATGAGGTGACAAGATATCAAGAATGTCATGACCCTAATGGATGAAGCAACGTGTAGCATTCAGGTCGGAATCCGGTTCTGCATGGTAAAGAAACAGGTTCTACGAATCCTGCACACGAACAATTCTGTCGCAGGTCGCATATTGCACCACAGACGGAGGAAACCATGGACGACAAATTAATAGTCGAGGCTAGAATTTTCCCTCAGTTTCCGACCTGTGTCAGCAGAAGGATATTCAATAGGATCGAACTACGACCAAAATCTGCGGTCCGTTTCCTGCAGAATCGTTGGAGAAAAAAAAGGAACTGCTCGAGTTCCGCATACAAATTGGTTCATTCCTTTAACTCGGTGTGCTTTAATCCAGGACGCAATTTCCCAATAATTAATGTGTGCGAATCTTGATGCTTCCTCCTCTCAAGGCACACGGTGGATCGTAAGAAACTCCCATTTGAAACTATATAGGGAATTTATTTTAGTGCTCTTCCGATAGCGCTGTTTCGTGTTGCGCGGTACATTACCTCTCTTTTTATAGGCTATAAATCGCACTTGGGTTGGACAGATTTCACCATTTTCCGGTGTTTAAAAGTCGGAACCAAGGAGGAAGAGACATGTCGCACTGACTTTTCCGTAAACCAAAACATACTGCTGAATTTCCCTACATATAAGTTCATGTATATGCCTACAGGGTGAGTCAACAGCAGTGTACAGAAATGTTTCTTATCTCTGATCCGGACCTACCACAATAAAGGAGCTGGAGGGCTTTCCTCCGTTCCAACGGAGAGTGAATGACATCTTATGCACTTTCTCAGCCGGGCTGTCTGTCAGACACCGGATGAGAGTTATGAAATTTTCCTCTTCCCTGAGTTTTCTCGTACATTGGAATGAAGCAGATCAATAGGTCAAAGTCGTAAAAGTCCGCAGGCGGGGCTGGGGTATGGGGTCGAAGGCGCGTCGACGGCTATTTGATGGCGAATAAAAGGGGGCTTGCAATTTGTTTTCTGAGAAAAAAACCTACCCCCTTTTTTTTCTTGAAAAAAAGAAAAAAGAGTTCAGGTATTACAAGCTTTAGGTGGTAAGTTTGGTAGGAACTGGTGGGCCCATAATGGTTTGCTTCCCACTAGATCGCTTCCAATTCCTGAATAGAGCCCCATCGATTTTGGAGCACAAACATGATCAGGCTGTAAAACCCTTTTACGTGCTCCATGCGGAACCAGGGGGTTGGCCGCCAAAATGTGCCGTTATTATCATGTACGGCGGTGATGTTGACGAGCTGGGTTAACCGTAGGTGCTTACATAGGGAGGAGCAAACAAAATGTGGGAAGAACAGCACATTTTAACACAAATATTAAATTGTTTTTAAAAATTAAATTAAATGTTATTTCCAACCGGTAGATGTGCTGTGCGCATGCGCAGCAGAAAATAATCCATCATTTGTGACTCGGTTTGGCGTCTGTAATTGATCATGCGGGGACATCACGAGGCAAACCATTACGTCTCCGAGAAATTGCCATGATTTCCTCCTCTTCCGCGGGCGAATCCCACGATTTGTCAACCGGGGAGTCCCCGCGACTTGACAGATACAAATCGATCACCGCGACTTGAAGAACAACAAGAAAACGGTACGCTCTGGCGCATCCAACGTTAAGAACGTGGAGTCGAGCGGGCCCAAAGTCGACGTCTCCTCGCTTCGAAGCACTGGCGTTACATGACCCGTTTGCAAATTCATCCCAAACCAGAAAAATAAGAAAAAGAAAAAGGTCACGCGGATTTGAGAAGACAGCAAGAGGGCGGATAAAAGTAGGCTACCGGCACCGTAAAAAAAAATTGGTGAGTCAAAAAAGGTGGGCCAAATTCTCAAATTTCATGGCCTGATGCTTTTGAGAATAACGTTTGCATAAAAGGACAGGCCCAAAAGTGGAGGACTTGAATCGAATATTTCGACGTCTTTTTGCCAGCTTTTTTTTTCATCTTTTGTCAGCATATAGCCTCTTGTATTACGTGGTTGGTTAGACCCCCCTCTTGTGCAGCCCCCAACAGCCTGTTACGACCAATATTCTTCCGAAATGGCCTTTCCTTGCTCTCCGGGTGCGGACATGCCCTACAAAAAAACGTGTCGTTTCGTACCGCCAACGGCTGCGGAAACACGTGTACGACGCAACATTTCTTCACCAGGCGTACAATTTGCTGCGTTCAAAAAAATTGCACACACGATCTGGACAGCTCAGAAAATAGGCCAAAAGTCGCCTGATTTCTATCCAAATGCACACTCAGCCAATCGACGCCCTCCCTCGGCTCTAAGTCTTCCCCCAAGCAGTAGCAGAAGGAAAAGCAGACCAGCATACCAAAATACCGATATCTCAGAGAAAGAAAAAAAAACTTTTGATCGCACCCGACTTTGTGCCACGTTCTGCGGATTCTCCTTCCCCCATCGCGAAACACTCGATTTCCACCTCGACCTATAGCATCAGGCCTCTTTTTCTATTCCTTCAGGAGGAAAAGACGTGGAGACGAAGAGAGAGAGAAAAAATGTTGTCTGCTTAACATTCGCCAACCGCGCCATGTCATTAGGAAGCGCTTCTTCCAGAGTGAAATCCGCCAAAGCCGAAGATGCACCGTGTGTATGAAGTAGATACCCCAAAAAGCTGCAATATTGACTTTTGGACCCCCCCGAGAGACATTTCAGGTTCCACAACCAAAAATGCAATAAATAGCAAAAACTTTTTTTTCCCCTCTAAAATAAAATGTGGCATCAGTACCGGTTTCGGATATGCTGCAGTCGAAGCGACTCCATCAGATCTTGTGTACTACCAGGAAACATGGTCACACATGGTAGCCGGTGAAGAAAAGGGTCACTGCTCCTCAGTTTATAACTACGAACCGCTGATATGCACCGTCGTTACACTTTTTTTTAGGGGTAGAGTACGATGCAAGTGGAAATTTTTCATATGCCAGATGCGCTCTTTTTCGTTCACACGACCCGTTTTTTTTTTGTTTTATCCAAAATCGTGGCAGCGGAGATAATACCAGGCGCAAAATTTTAATCATGGTTGGTGGAATTGCTGCCAGAGCCGCATTTTGCTCCAGAAGCTAACTAACCGTTATCTGAATGCTTCGAAAAGCATTTCAAGCATTTTACGCATTCACAGCTACTGAAACAGTCCGTAACGCATTAGCTAATTTGACATCACCGCACCGAGCTCCCAACTTGTCGCTAGTAATTAAAAGTTGAATGCCTTAGAACATAATCAATGCTCGTCCCCCCCCCCCTCCTTCTCTATCCCTAGTGCGGGAAAAAAACCGAGCTCATAAAAATTTCTCGTGGCACATGACCTCCCCGGTACTAAAATATTTCAAAGTCTCATACAAAATATACAGACCTGACGTGAAATGGACTAAACCAGGTATGATTACAGGCTTAGGGATAAATTGTTTATTAAATTCAAGTCACTCAACTTTACACCTAACACCTAAGGCTGCTTTAAGGTTCAAAGTGCAAATATATAAATAACTACAAACAGTGGAAAATGTTAGAATGAACAAAGTAATTGTTAAAATGAGGTCATTAACTATTTTACATTAATTTCAGATCAATTGCGCTACTTTTAATAAATTGCAATTTCCACTGTCTCTATAAATAACTGTTTATTTATTCCTTTGTGTTCCATATTTTTGGTATGTTAAGGTTAAGCCTGTTGCATCAACATAAATTAAAAGATAATCCAAAATACTCGTATGCATTGCAAACACCTACCAAATTTAATAATAATTTTCTCTGATTTTTTGATAATATCATACCGAGCCTGACTATTACGTTAGCGTGTCTGGGCGGTCCAGATTTTATCAAAACATAGGCTTGTTTTTCAGCGTCATTTTATTAAAGACACCAATAATTTATCACAACCTGTCCAGCTGTCTGAACATGTTTCAGACACACAGCTTTGCCTGACAGCTTGGCCCTCCTCTCTTATAGCTGGGAATGGCACATGGCTGTAGGCTATATGGCTGTGTGAGACACTAAAATAATTATCTTAATTATGATGTCACAAAAATTTCGACTGCTTTTCCTAGTACGCCCCCCTCATGTGCCAGCAATTTCGTGGAATGGAGGGGAAAAAAACTACTGAAGATCCAGCGAAATGTTGTCTACCATGACGCACTTTTTTGTGTGCCAGAGCAGTAAATTCTTGAAGATAATACCCTACTGTATCTATATTACGTTACGTGTGAATTACTACTAATAAAGGGTTTTACTAAAAGTTGAGAAGCAGGCAACTTGGTTACACAAATTATCCATTTTCGGCCAGAACCTTTGAAATATTGTCAGATGCGAGCTGATTTACAGGCTAGTTGGAATCGGTAATATAAGTCACTAAAATTCGGACGTGACCTACCCTTCCTTAATCGTGTGTACTAACACGTGCAGACCTATTATTCAAAAACGTGCAACTGAATAACCTAAAAAAAAACACAGACACAACAAACTGAGTATCTCACCACAGTATTTTCCCAACAGCAACTCGTACAACCGGGCACAAACTCCCACCACTAATCACCGCACATCACACAACGCACAGCACACGCAAAAAAAACTACTACACTGAGCCCATCCAGCACCACCACCCAGTCGAGTCAGCCTTGCAAGAGTGAGCATCCCTGAGAACGCAAACTTCCACACCTCTGGTTCCCACTAATCATTCCTCCAACCTTTTTTTGTGTGTGTTGCTCCAACCCAGCACCAGAGGTAATTAGTGCACCGTCCAGCTGGACTGACCCCGTGCTACCTGCTATATTCGTCTCACACGCACCAAAAGCCAGAAGTGGGTGCTTCCACCAAAAATTCTGGAGGCCAATCCTCCCTTAAGGTCTACGCCCTAATGCTCTCATCTCCAACAGTGGACATGAATGCACTCGAGAGGAACTGCTGCATCAGCCCTCAAGGTGCACACATAATATTTTTTTCATATACAAAAATGTCAGCCACCCCTGGCCCAAAAGCATCTTCAAAAGCCCTCGCATTATTGTTGAAGAGCCTGTCGTTTGTCTCCAGCTTTGTTGACTTCCACGGTATGGATTAGCATGTAAAGCGCCGTTTAGCGGGAGGGTTACACGAGCATCACCTATTTCCACACAATGTCATCTTCAATTTATGCTAGTATCCTAACTAACAGGGGGGGATATAGAAGAGAGAGGCCCACAAGCGAAACTCTCCACAGGCCATAAGCACCCCCCCACCAGTCCCCACTCTCCTCCTCCTCTTACGTGTGCAAACAGTGTCAGAGCCCTGTTGTGTATTCTCTCGGTACAGAATGGGGGTTAATTCCCACTGCTCTCACACCTCTTGCACAATGTCACTGTCGAAAGAGCTCGAGCACAGTCCAGCACAAAAATACAGGGTGTTCCTATTTTGGCCACTATGCTGCTTATTTTTTATTCGACTTAATATTAGAAGCTAATTTGAACACCCTGTACAAGGCTGCGATTTGCCCAACCCTAAAATGTAATCTCGCATGAACGAAATATTAATCAACTTGATTTATATGATCAGATATGCAGCAGCTCAGAAGTTATGACGTTTGTCGTGCCTTTTCGCTTGGAAATAATTATTAGGAACAAAAATTACAATTATTTTCTGCAATTTTTGACACTGTTATATATTTTTGTATTGTCACTAAATATGTAAAGTTCAATGCTTATCTCCTTATGTAGTACAGCCAGGTCTCACCTGCGCTGTATACTGCAGACTTTAATAGAGTTCACAAGATGACGTCTGGTAAACCCCAGGCATGCCCTTGGGAGACACTGGTATCGTCAAACTGTGTCCAACTAGACCTGACCCCGTTGCAAAGCTGGAGAAAATACGAGGACTACTGCACACACCGCCAAGGGAAATAAAGAGAAAGACCGTCCGGGTTGGATCTAGACTTTTTCCCCCCCTCCAACGAACGAAGGATGTTTATTAGATGCGGATGACCCTTTTCTCCTCCGCCCATCAACAATGTCGAGGGACTCCTCCCACCGCTTCCGGTCCATCATGATTACTTTGCACAAAGGAGGCTCGTAGGTCACGCAGGTGACCCCCCCGGCTGCGACCTAAGGAAGTGACGTCATAGGTAAAAAAAAGAAGTGTTGGTGACGATTGAGGTGGGGCGTGTCCCGTGGGAGCAATCAAGGCCTCCATTGTGAGGGCAGGAGGGGGGGACATCTTTCCCCCTATTCCCACCCCCCAATTACCGGGCGACTAGAGAGATAGGCGTCTGAGTGGCGCCACGCTCCTGATGTCTACGACTATCGCCACTATACCCGCCTCCATGCTTGCTCCCTAAGGATACACCACCGGCTCTCATTCCACTTCCAATTTGGCATTTGCCACTTTTTTCAGATCAGGTTGCCATGTGGCCTTATTTGGGGACTCTTATTAGAGGTGCAATAAATTTAAAATAAATGACCTACAGTGTAAACCGCAAAGCGCCAAAAAGCATTAAAAGATGATCAAAAGAGCATTAAAATGTGAGATTCGCCAGTGATGCTCTTTTAATGTTTTTTTGTTGCTAAAAAGCATCAAAAACATTACAGGAGCACCACAAGAGCATTAAAAAGCATGAACAATTATTGATGTTCCATGAGTCAATAGTGATAATCTTTTAATGCTTTGATGATGTAATGCTCTTGTAATACTTTCTGTTGCTAAAAAGCAACTAAAACATTAAAAGAGTATTAAGAGAGCATTAAAAATTGATGCTCCATGGGGGACTCACCAGTGATGCGGTTTACAATGTAATTATTGCACAAACGCAATTTTTTTTCCAAAAATTTGTCGAGATGGTAGCGTTGTTTTTGATTTGATTTTTTTTACTCCAAATATATGAGTGTGTACAAAACTAGGTCCAAGTAAGTACAGGCCTGGCACAACTAATTCCTGGACAAATTGTGACAAGTGAGAACCACTTAAGCCTTGGGGGATGACACCATTTTTATACGCCGCAGTTATTGCAGATACCTAGAACATATTTCCAGAAATGACTGCAGAAAAACGAGGAGCGGCAAAGCTCATAAATATAAATGTTACCCTCCGTCTTGGGGACGGATTTCGATTTGGACCTATCCACACAAAAAAAAATACATGCCCTCCGATAGAATTGATAGCTAGCGAAGGAGAAGGAGGTGGGGTCGAGGGGCGATTGGCAAATTTTTCACCCGCGCATATACAAGTCAACAATGGGATTCCAGGTGTCAGGAGGCAACTTGGCTAGAATCGAAAGGNGGGGGGGGGGGGGAAGATGGGCAATATTTCCAATAGGATCTAGGACCACTCTCTTCTTCGACCATGAATCAATACGCCGAGGTCAAAGACACATCTGGTAAAAAGATGAGCGAGAGGGGATCTTCCACATTTTTCGTCTGCGCGCCTTAAATTCCACTCTCACTTCACACGTGGCGGAATATGGAAAAACCTCTTTTACGGAAAATGCCTCCGGAAAGAACCAATTTACTTCCAAACGATGGAAGGCCAGGAGGGGTCTGCTACTAAGCCACTCCTAACTTATTTGGCCTCAGCCTTTTTCCTTCCAAAAAAAAAAAAAAGATGGTCCCCAGCAAGATGGAATCTGACGGCTTAATTATTTCAGACTTTCAGTAAATGTAAGCAGCTTAATAGCGCTTTATAGCAGATTTAGTAACCTCTGACTCCTTTTTGCGAAATGAAACTGAAGAAAACAGTCTGTGGAAGGGAAAATGTGACAGGAGACTAATGGCTCTGTCACCAGCATAATGACAAAGATTTTTTGGAGACTATCGCTTCAGGCCAGGTTCTGCACAGATGCTGCATTTCTAGCTCCCGAGGAGGTCCCTTTTACCCTGAAGATTTTCGAGTAGCTGCATTACACTGTAGGGCAAAGAATTCCGGGCACACATTCCGGCGGAGAAGTGACGTCTTTCTCTCTCTATCCCTTTTGCTGCAGGGTTTTCCGGGAATGTTCCGGGGAAGCTAGGAGAAAATTAGCATGAAACGAAATCCTTCATCGTGCGGTCCTTGAAGGGCTGTGGATTATCCCACTTTCTTGGGTTACAAGTTTCGCAAATTAGCGCCTAATTCTGTATTCGCTTTCCTGGGCCCAGGTAGATTGGGGAGTAAAATTACCTGGAGGAAAATTGGCGGAAAAGCAATGCGAACGGTATCAGGTTGTGCAGGAAATGAATTGAAGGAAGGCAATTTCGGCATGACTGGAAATAGGTCATCTGTGCCCGATTGTCACGAGCCATACATCTCTCCACACTGCGATTAAGGGAAGTTGCTTAACACCTTAGCTTCAAATCGTATGGCGCCATAGCATCATATACGTTTTCAATTTCACTCTTTATTCACTTAAAATAGTGACCAGTGCTTTTGTGTGGTTTCCCCCTCGACTGTATCAATTAGGCAGGTCTTTGAGCAATTTTCTAGCTTTGTACCAAGTAAATGGAAGAAACGATTTATTGATTGAGCCAGTTCTAAGGGGGGAAATAACTATTTCAGGTGTAGACAATCAGTGCAAGATAATTTGTGGTATCCATTCATTGAAGCCACGAATTGTACATTAATGTTTCAGTGACAACAGTTTTAATTTATATTCTGCAATTTTCATCTCAATAGCAGTAATTTTAACTCGTGGTACACTTGCATTAGCACCTTGTTCTACATTCTCCAAACTGATGTAATCGATTAAATTAGAGAAGTCAATTTTTTAAGTATTTTTGGTCAATTTGAGCAACTCATTTAATCACCTCAGCACGAAAAATATGTCAAATAGGTCATTCCACGCGAAAAGGGACATTTTGGTGAAAGGTGAAGTTTTAAAAGCATTTTTCTTTTCTTTTCAAACTCTCGTGTCAACCAAAATGTCGGTGTTTCTGCGGAATGACCTTCATGAAGAATATATAAATGCTTACTTCAGACCCATTCTCTTAACACATTTTAATCCAAGGACAAAAATGTCGGGTCAGTTAAATATGCTTTGTTCCATCCGTTATGCAGATTAATTATCACTCCACCAATTATATGCAACAACTTAATATGGAATAAACCTCTTTTGTTGATGTGATAAGTCTTCTACAACATACAGAAAAATTTATTTCTGAAATGTTCAAGATGACATAGTTTTGCTTTATGTGTGCTACAATTCGTATGCATGTCCATTTCCTGTTCCGTCCGTTACACGATTAAATGTAATTAAATCACCATGTTAAAACATAAATTATCAACATCTGATGTTTTATAAATCTTAACATCGTTACTATGTTGCTGTTGCAATGTTACATAACATTCGAAAACACTTTGACACCTACATAATTAATATTTGAAAAGGCAAAATCCATTAATTTTGTCCCGTCCATTACAGTGGAATGACTCAAATGAATTGAACCATATAATTCCGCTCAAAAAACATTGTGCATTATTTCAATTGGGCAGATGGAGAGTGAAAGCCCACTTCCAACACGAGAAATGTGTTCAACCTTCAAGAAGCGAATTCCTCCAGTTTTAAATCCCCATTATTCCCTGGTGCCATTTTCACGCCCAATCCACCCCGAGACAATATCGTGGCCGCGACATTAACCGAGAAGACCCAGACACTGTGGAGCAGCATCCCCCGGACAGGATTCATTAGGGGGCCATCTCGAGCCTCCTTCTCTCTCTTTCTCTGCCGGCGAGAGACCCACTAATAACCTCTCCCCCTCCTTAAATTCCCAGAGGAACAAGGGACGGAAAGAAAAAGACACAGTATAGGACGTGTCTCCCCCCCCCCATTCCTGTGAATGCTGTGGATCCAGACCCGTTTCTTTTTCTTCAGAGTCAGCGTTCAATAAGGAAGACTCTCCTGACGGGCTTGAGACGTGCTGTCCGAGAAGGAAATCTTAATCTTCACCCTCTAGCCCTGATGCTTCTGTTTGCAAACATTGGGATTCTGGGGGGAGAAGCGGGTGCTAAAACTCTCTTACGCACCTATATATCCGCACGTGGCATGAGAATGTATTTATCCGGGCCCGCTTCATGCTTCAAAAAAACAATTCTTGTCAGGAACTTGAAGTTGGCAAATACGTGACCGCTCTAAGAAATAGGTAAAACTTTGTAGGTTCTTTGTAGAGTTTGAAGCGCGTTTGAAGCAAAAAGGGTGCACGTAGACGACATCATTGGCTCGTTATGCAGGAATGTTAGAAGAGCAGAGGCTACAGGCCTAGCTAGGCCTAGCTCCACGTGGTCATACTAACCACAGAAAAATTTGAGATTAGCATATGCGTGGGATCGCGGGAAATTCTCGTATCGCAATGTGCGAATTTATTTTAGGCAAATTAGATCTTCCTCAATAGCTTTCAGCCTCGTCGCATCCACCCTATTGTTTCCCAAAACTTCCGAACGCTCGCTAAATTAGAAATCGCATTTATGCTTCGAAGCAACTTCCTATAGATACACGTTACAAGGAGCTTGCTGGGGGTATCCCGAAGTTTTGCTTTTCCTCTTATTACTTATGGGTTGGTTTTAGGACAAGAAACCGCTGCCTTGTCCAACTTTGCTTGCGGCTGGAATTAACACCGAAACGCATTTGGAGCGGAGTTCAAACTTTGTTCCTCATCATCAGGCGGGTCTTACTTCCAACTTGGGTTACTTTGGGACTAGAGGTTACTGTAAGACTTTGGGATCATGACATTCCAGACCCTGATGGCTTGCACCTCGGTTCCAACTTTCTCTTCTTCTTTTTTTTTCGGCTCCGGCTCGCCACATCTTCTCTCACTTGTTCCCTTAATCCACAATCAATCGATCAGGCGTGAGATCAAACAAGTCCTTCCAAACCGCTTCCTCTTAAGAGCCAAATTGTACCCTTCCCTAGGGCAAACAAATCGCAATGGGGAAGTGGAAACCACTTGATTACCAGGACAAATATTTCAAGCGGTTTTATATGCGGCGACGTGTATATCGGACTCATTACAATCCACAATAGGTATAAAATTGGGTCACTCGTTGAGCTATCAAGTTGTAATGGGAATCACCATAAAGCACGGGACTCGAAATCTGCATGCATAAATAAGGGGGGCTTCTTTGGGAAATACACACTGCTCATTTGCATACGCCAGGCTCTAGAATGGAGGGAATTTGCAAATCAAATTGCTTCATGATCATCGTTTGTCACAGACCCTAAGTGCTTGCAGCCCATGGTTGTAAAGGCTAACAACTTGAGCACATATCTCATATCTTAAAACATCGTTTGAGGGCAAAAATACACTTTCCTATTTCACTCCACTAAGCAAATTATATTAATTATAATATAACGAGAAGAACAGAGCCTCTATAGGGAAGTTGGGGAAGAACCCAATCCATTTCAAGTGGAGCGTAAAATCGGGGTAAACATCTGAATCGAGTCCTGTCCCCCTGCCATTCCCTTATTTTTATTTGAATCTATCTGAATCGGAGATGCGGTTGTCGAGACTTGGGAGGAGAGAAATCGCCTCCTCCGCCTTTTCTTACCCAGTCATCATCCTCCGGACCCACCACATTGCTTCCCGTGCCACTATTATGGGTAGGAGGGGACGGATTCCACTCATAGGCCATGAAGAGGACGTGCTGCGTCTGTCATATCGCTCCATTGACCAAAACCATGTCTCCTCAGCAAAGAGGTCCATTTGCATAATGATGTCTCGGTCTTAATCCGTTCTTCAAACTCCTGGCACTTTCAACGTGTCTTAACCAGACTTATTTAATTACCTCACGAGCCACTTGAGAAACTACCTTCATTACGAAGGAGGCCGCAATTATATAGTGTTCAACTCTTAAGGAGTCAAGCCTTAAACAAATAAGGCTCAACACAATGTGCCACCGTTTCCAATGGCTTCCTAAGTACCCTTTAATCAAAACCCTCGGTCCCAAAGTGCTTCCAATAAACGGGCATCAAGTGTGATCAAGATGGAGCCCCCCGGAAAACTCATTACGGAGTTATCTTGCCCTATAATGTAGGAATATTATTGCCAATTTTTTATGCAAGGCCGGAGACCCAACCCAGGGGAAAGGTCGATATTATTATGTATACTCTGCGAAGCGAGCTGATTCTCATTCACATTTGATCATACGTAAATCATCCAACGACACGTGACTGCAAATTCACTCTGTGTCCGTTTTGCCTTCGATACCTGGAAGGTTGCCAGGCTACTTCCCATATATCTGGGCCTTAACCGGGTGGGGCCTACATTTTTTTTTTTGGGAGGGAACCGAAGCTTGAATTTGCAATCTATCTTACATATATTTTCGTATTCATGAGCATTCGCTGCGTTACACCGTTTGTTCGGTAACACAAGCTGCTGGCACAAGTTTAGAGAATTTGCACGTAGAACCTGTTGTTCAGCCCTGTTTAGACCCAAGTTGCGGTTTTTCTGTGTTTGTTCAAAATGTGTGTACGGGCTTTTCGTACGTTGTAACAACATACCTTAGGCTAGGAATAAACACAACAATAATTTTTTTTTAAAGTGAACCTAACTTATCAAACAGAGCTCATTTGGTCACGTACGATAACATTGTATTTTGTTAAAAGTCGCCCGGGTGTGTCCAGTACATTAGCTTATTCTCACACTAGGCACACATCAAACATAAATCCAGCTGTAAAATAACCGCATGCTCTACATTATGATGATGCGCTGAGCATATGGCGACCACCGTACATAAAACGCAGCCGTTTTTTTCCTCCAGCTCTATATATCCCCTGCCTCTACACAACAAGAAATGTTTCTCCGGCATCGTCGACGTGATACTGTCCCTAGTGTACTTGATCTCTCGGGTAAGATGGAGCGAAACTCGGAACAGGCACTGGGTTTATCGATTGTCAATTATCTGCCTTTTGAGAAGAACGTCGTTATTGAGCACTTTCCATCGACTTCTCACCCCCTCCCAGCCACAGACGTGGACAGCCAATAATTTTCTACCATCAATTCTTCCCCTTTAAAAAAAACGGGCCCATAAATGAACTTCGTATCTATATTTTCTTTCCAAATATACAGATGGACCGTGGTCCAACTTTCACTTTCATGCACAAATTTTATTTTTGGAATGTAAAAAAAAACGTGTGTCACGTCCGACTAAATCTGGTTATCAACAATTTGGGCGGATCAGATATGCACGTTCGCAACAATTTATCGGGGGCCCAGTATAACGTCGGAAACGTACTTTACGGACTCACTACAATCACGGACGCATTCGTTTCGTTTTGATAACATCTGGGTCGCGTGCACTTGGCCCAATCAATTCCTAACATGCTTGGCAGGGTATGGGCCTTTAATTGCAACTATCAAAATGTGAATAGTACCATTTCAAGGCATGCAATTTTTTTTTAAATGGATAAATGAATGGGGTGGTCACCTTCTGATAGGTCCAGTTAACCCTCCTGGAGTCGGGGGGGTCACTTACAGGTCACGAGTCCGCGCACGAGGACGTCCAGAGCCCAGCGTGGTGTAGTGAGTGAGTGAGCAGGAAGGTTTCGGGAGCACGAGGCTCAGAAAGATCCGACGCCGACGACGCCGACGACGCCACCCCTCCCTCTACTCCCCCTACCCCTCACTTTCAGAATCGCCCCACCCCAGCCGAATACTCATTCCCAGCTGGAAGGAAGGAAGGGTGCAAAGGCATGCAGCACCCTTTGTTTCTTCACCTTTTCCGAGTGTAATATCAGAGGCCCCATTGCTCTGTCAGCCGAAACATCCGCATTGTGATATAGCAATTTCTGGCTTAAATGTTTTTTTTTGGACCACCCTGTTCGCTGTTGGCTGGGACTGGAGCTATGTATTACCCTGTAAAACTTCACAGTTCTGAAATGAGATGACCCATTTTGCTTCCTTTCTTCCAGCTCCACCAGGTGGCAGTTCAGCTAGGTTTTTCCCTGCAACAGCAGATGTCTCTCTCAAAGCTGGGGAAGTGGGCGGAGCCACACTGAATGCCCCCCCTCCCCCCAAACCCCACAAATGGAAATGATTTTTATCCTGAACAACTTTTTAATGAGCATCTCAACACTCTTAATTTAATCTTCACAGTAAACATGATCGGCATATACCGCGAGCATGATTCGAGTAGACTGTTTCTCAATGGGGAGTCGGAAATGAGGTTGACAAACCCGATACGACACGACACGTCACGCTGAGTCCGAATCCGAAAACCGTTTGACGCTATCTCTTGCTGGTTAGGCCCTGATACCTGTCCACAGACTGACCGACAGGCAGTTTTTTTTTCGATGAGAAAAGGTCTAAAAGCAACTTATGCATTTTTCTGAATATTTGTAACTTGCAATAAAATTGTCAAAAAAATGGCTTTAATCCATGCAACCAGACTCGCGGCAGAGAAAGTTGGTCAGGTCCTCTAATAGTGCTCGTGAGCTTCACAAAGCTGTCTTAATTAAGTTTTAAAATAGACCTTACGTTTCGCAAATGTCGTCCCTCCCCCGCTTCATATAAAATTGGCTAAATCAATTATACCGCCCGTTGTGTCAGGATCATTAATTTAGGGCGGTTTATTATAGCCTGTTCCAAAGATTTTCAGCGAAAATGTATCTCCACTGAAGCGTACTGGCAGCTACCCCCCCNCCCCCCCCCCCCCCAAAAAAAAAAAAAGGAAGAAAGTAGTGGGTTGTTCTTCGACTTCGCAAGAAAAATGCTATCGGCGTGCTTAGCCTGGCCAAAAAGGACTCGAAAAAAACCCTCTTTCCTACCCAATCTGAGAGAAAATCCAAGCCATTTGCACCCCCTCCCCTCCCTCTTTTTTATAGCATTGCGAAGATATATCTATCTGCCTTCCCCCCACCGTTCGCAATTCATGCAGAACAATGGCAGTGATTAAGTTAGTAGGAACAGTGGAGGTGAAATGGCTTCAAATCGTGGGTTAGCAGGGAGCCTCACAAGCAAAGGAAGTCATTAGCCTATCAATATCGAGTCTATGTCGATCGTTACCTCTTCTTTTTTTTCGGGGAGAAGGAAAGGTCTGCATTATCTCTCCCCTGGCAGCCTTCCTGTCCAATTAAACCCGGGCCTCTGAAAACTATTCACTTGCCTTTTCTTGCACGTTTTCTGCTGAGGGAACGAGCCCATGAATATCAATCGTGGGGCAAAGAAATCTGTGGCCGCATGGTTCGAGTTATAAACAAGTAGGTCATGCTGCTATTGCATTTCCAAACAGAAGTATTGGGTGTGTTTACATATTGGATTAAAGCTTATCCGGGGTGTTGTGTTTACATATAGGGACGAAGAAGTGCGACAAAGTTTGTCCTTCCCTATGTGTCCAATTTATGGATTTTGCTCACGCTTGGTGCATCCTTGAAGCTGTGCAACTGAAACCCGGTCGCATGCAGAATGCAGCAGGATGCTGCACAAGTTCGCTCCAGAAACGTCAACACAATTTGAGATATCCTGAAATTCAATCGTTAGATGAATATTTTAAATTTATAAAATTACATATGGACTTACCCACTCGAAGAATAAGTTACAAACCCACAGTATCTACCAAACTGCATTTTCTTCCCAATCTTTCTCCCTTATGCATGCGAATATCGTCGAAAACGTGGATATAGTAGCCTCTCTCTCTCTCTCTCGAATCGATGTGGCTCCTTTTAGTTAGGCAGGACAGAAAAAAAGGGGGCCTCTCCTCCTCCCCCCCCCCCCATTCGAAAAAAGTGGGGGCTGGCATCTCTCTCCTTCTAACTCACACAACTACTTGGGCCCAGGATCCATTTTACCAGTCTGCTCCGTCACGAGCTGAATGGTAATGCGCGTCTATTCCTTTCCTATACCTCCAGCACTTCCCATCTCTTCTACTCTACTACCTTCTCCGGGGGGTCCCTTTTCCAGCCCAACCCTTATTGAGTTACGGTTACTAGTACGAATCTACCTGGTTCTAATTCAATGTACATGTACCCTCACATAGTTTGAAACAAAAATGACGAGTCACATTTCTCAGGAGACTAAAGACGAAAGAGTGAAGAGATTTAATTTCCCCAGGTCTTGAAGAGGAGGGGGGGAAAAAAAAGTGCGGACGAAAAAACCCGGATAATATTCCGGGCACGGATCTGCAGGCTTCCCAATATTCCTTAGGTGGAAATCTTACGGGAGAAGGACCTTCTTTTTTTTAGGGTGGGTGCAACTTACGACCTCGAAGGAAGCATACGAATTAGGTCTGACCAAACGGAATGGATGAGATGAGGCCCAAAATTCTGCTCACCTTTCTGATATACTAATGAGCAGAGTCGCACAGGTGACTTCATGTATTTATGAACCGCATTTAAAATTGTGGAGTCTCTTGTGGGTATCTTGGTCTAAACTTGGTAGAGCATGAAACACTTCGGTTTCAACTTTATTGCGTCTTCTGGTCTCACGGGAACTACAACCTGCAGCATTAAAGCTCGTGAAGAAGGAAAAAAAAAGAACGGCACGATTTTATCGGTAAATGAATAATACTCATACTGAAGAGGTTAACGCCACCTAAATGGTCTGGATATCTTCGAGGAAGTTCCATCCTGAAATATGGTTTTGATAATCCTTACGTATATGAATGAGGCTCGAAAAATGAAAAAAAGATTAGAGAAGGTGCGTTTCACTGTGCGTGTTTTAGGATCGGCAGTGGATGAACATTTAATCGCCGGCGTCTAGTTATACGACTAGGGTAGAATTATTCAAACCGTGGTTGGAAATTTTACAGCGGCATTCTCCCTCCAGCCAGAATCATAACTCGGCAAGAGGTGGCCGCTCCATCGCTTCATGAATAAGCAAAATCATTCTGCGGCAGAGGCGACGACCAAAAATTTTTTTTATTTTTTATTTTTTTGCAGGATTATGGTCCAACGCTTTGTGCTAGGATTTATTAGAGGACTCGGCTTCGAGTGTGAAACTTACAAGTCATGCATTAGATGCAGTCACATTTTATTTTTTAAAAAGAAAGATCGTTAGCAAACAATGTTAAATGGTCACTTTTAACGACTAATGAATATGCTGCCTTGCAAGAAAAATAGCGAAGCCTCCAGGGAGGTTCGAACTCCCGACCCCTGGTTTACAAGACCAGTGCTCTAGCCACTGAGCTATAGAGGCTGACACACATATGCCCCTTTTCAGAGAACTGGTTCACCTGCTGGCCCTTTTGTGTGTGGTACATGTGGTCATGGAAGGGGTATTGCTTCACAGCCTTTTTATCATATCATTGCAGAGCCCGGGAATAATAAAGAGGCCCGGTGATACAGTATCTGAAAAAAAAAACCTAATGCTCTTCGTTAACTATAAGCTCGATGTTATCATTGTAACGGGACACTCATTGCTTCTGTTATAGTACACTTATTTTTTAATGATTAAATGGTTCTGCGAATGTGTAAGCAGGATGACGTGCAGCTGTGTAGTCCTGAGGCGATAAATGATAGGGCGTAATCACTTTAAGTTTGTAATGAGTGTGCATTTCAAAGCAAAGCAGGTTACCCTTCAATCATATTTGTCACGCCTACGCCATGAGGATCGTGATATAGTCTACACTGTAGACTCTACAGAATGGCAGTAGGTTATGGCAAGTATGGATTGCAACAAGTGGATGCCATGGGCCAATGACAATGAAACTAATGCGATACCCTGTGACTATTCCTGGTCTACTTTCATCACCTGCTCATCCGCTGCTTATCATCAAGAAGGACCATAATAGTATTCCGATATCTATGAGAAGGACAGTCTCTCCTCGAGATTGTATCAGTTGGTCATATTAGACATCGCCACCCGCACATAATTATGTAACTAGTAACTGGCAACATGGTGTGACTTGAACATACCAATTACCAGCTGACAGGCAATATCACTAAATTAGTCGAAAGAAATAAAAATGCAAATATCAATTCTTTTACCATATTATAGGAAGCGCGAAATTGTGTTGTTGTTGTTGTTGTTAAGGCCAGGTGGCTGTTCCTCTTTGAATGATTTTTTACACAGTATAGGCACCTTTTGTTTCATAAGAAATTTGATTGGTTTGCTACGTAGCATTGGGAAGTGTTTATCCTACCACTTCCTTCGTATTATCCGCCTTGTACTTATTTGATATGAGAAGATACCGTATCTATTGTGCAGCTGCAAGGAATGGAAGAAAGTGACTCAGATGAGTGGCATAATAAATAAGTCATGATCTGCAACATGTGCAGTGTCTAGGGAAGACACGTGTTTGGAGGAAGTCCCGATGTAACAGCCTCCATAGCTCAGTGGCTAGAGCACTGGTCTTGTAAACCAGGGGTCGGGAGTTCGATCCTCCCTGGAGGCTACCTTGGTCTATTTTTTGTTGATTTTGTTTTAAATATAATCGTTGTATATTAAATTTGTTGGCAACTTTTCACGGCAATGCCATACGCAAAATAACTACTCAACGAGTAATTGATCAATTTTCTGGAGGGCGAAAATACTATAATGTGGCCATCATCCAAAGGCTTTTAGTGTATGCAAATCCGAGTTAGTTCAACTTTCAACTAACGAATGGCATTGCATTGGAACAAAATTAACCAAGCATAAAATAAAACAATGGATTAAGTTTATACGGAAAAAATAAGCAATGCTCACGATTAATAATAATACGTAGCCTACCATTTCAAATGTCTATTAGTAAGCTTCCTTGCGATTACGTAGAGTGGATATCTGATATTATTACGTAACGAGAGTCTTGTTTACATAGAAAGAGAATGCAGGAAAAAATTTTTTAAAAAATACCATAAATTTTTGAAAAATGCTATGTATCACGACCACATCACGACTTTCTTCAAAAAATTATGAAGGCATGTGATACCAATCTTATATTCGGGACTGAAATAAATAAGTACAGATATGATGACCGTGTACTGAAACAAAAAAAAATATACTATCACGCACGGTGGCGCTTGCCAAGTCACGCCCCTACATGCAAAGTATTATTTCAAAAGTTGCAAAATGTTAACAAGAACAATACGGTAGCAGTTTTTCCTTGCTTTCCTTGCGCGTTCTACTGCGGGTCGGTCCAGGGTTATTCGTGGTTTGAAAACATTCAAGAAAAAAATATTGAGTCTTAAAATCCAAAACTTTTTTAATGGTACACTACTGCATTGTTATAACTCAGGCTATTTCATTGTTTATTGTTTTTGTCAGTGTCTGAATGTTGTTACCATAAATGTGCACATATCACCCCTTCCAACAAAACAGATTTATACCCAGAAGGACCCAGCACAATAATTGTTAATCTGGTAGCCACCCTTGTTCCCAACAATTCCATTCCTAACAGGGTTACACATTCATGTGCATTAGGTGTGGGCTGTACGGTCCACCAGGGTCCACTTACCAATTTGTGCCTATTTTGCTATCTTGATATATTACTGTACTATGTTATACACACCCACTAAGAAAGTTGGTTAATGTTGACAAAGAATAGGCCTACAACTCAAAATACAATATATACGTATAACTGTATATATCTAAAATTGCTGCACAAACCATTCCCATTGAAAAGTAGTCCATCAAAAAGAGAAGTCACACATTTCTTTCAACAAGGACACTACAACTGCAGTGTACATGACAGGGTTAGTATGACATTCAAAAATATGTCTCAAAAGTCTTCATTATTTGACTTGAAATGAAAATACTCCACAATGCGTGCCAAAACTGACAAAAAATACAGACCGATAACAAAATAACAAATGTGTCAGTTTTCATAAAGTGCCAGCCTTTTCCGACAGCTGCAAGAGCCGGGGGAAGCTTAGCTGCAGGTAGATCCTCCCAAGACTGGGAAATCTTTGCAAAGTAAGCTGACAAAGAAAGATCCTATCTCCTTACATTGCTAGCACATTATACAGTGTCCCAGGGAAGGATTGTGATTCATCATAGTTTAACTCCACCTTTGGTTGATCAATATTATAGATTCTAGGAAAGTTGGGCATAGCAAGATCAGCACCACTACTGCCAGCCTGTTCAAATGGCCGAAGACCATATATTTTCTCAGTATAATTAAAATGACACCACTATTTTGACCCTCTTTTCACACTTCATACTGAGGATGTTCCATGAAAATATTGTGAGCATAGAAGAAAAACCAATGAAGTCCTATTGTGGCAGTTTAGTCCTTTATACTGCGCCTCTCACTTTTTTTTTCTTCTTTTGCTCTATTACCTGGTGAAGTCCATTTATACGATTCAATGTACTTCACCAGTTGATAATAATGAGCCCGTAGACACAATTTTCTGTATTCATTACGTCACAGAACATAAAATGTTCTAGGACAAATCCATCTAAGGACTTACCATGAATCCTTGGGTTGTTGGACTTGTGTTTCAAAGGGTAAATTGTCAAAAATAATTCCACATTTTGTTGTCCCAAAAATTGAATTTATTTACAACCTGGTAGAAATTGTTCATACGTACACATTGACTGAACCATTTCAAGTTTAATGCAAGTCATTATGCAAAAAGTGAACATCATTACATGTGATATGAACATGTACAAATGTAAATTCTAATGAGCCAGACCATGGGCTAGAATTACTCGTAGTTCATCTTTAATTCCTCATTTTTAAGACCTTCTGTGAAGAGAAAATTACTCTTCATATCAACTGCTATGGAAAAGTGTATTTTCAAATTTTCTCATCTTGTAGTATGCTTATTCAGTAAACAAATTACTGATTGATCAAAAATAGCATTCTAATCAGTGAAAAAGGTAAGACAAGAGGTGGTGACGAACCCCTTGCATTCAATTACCATTAATCTGCCACTCACAAATTGGCTGGTGTTTTTTCATTCCAATTTTCAGGCTGGATTGACACACCTTATACTTATCCTGAACAGCAGTGGCATGCCAAATGCCCCACGTTAAATCCTTTCTGCCCACCCATGAATGTTCGTCAAGGGATGCATACCAGCCACAGCAAACCACTATAGGTTGTTAACTCCATTCACTCTCATGAAACCTTGTGGAACATTAGGTGTCTGTGTCACGGCTCCAGTGGTGTGGGGATAGTTACCTTCTTCTTGTTTATCTTCATTGCCCTTGTTTGTCATTAAATAACAAAGAGCCCAAGATAAATTTTATCTTGATCTTTCTTTGGCTTTTTTTTTCCAGTATCAAGAAATACACCTGATTATCCCACTTACAGCGGCAAGCTGGTTGGTATAATTATGACCTTGTCCTATACCAACCAGCTTGCTGCTGTGTGTGGGATAATCCAGTGTATTTCCTGACACTGGAAAAACAAGAGCCAAAGAAAGATGAAGATAAAATTTAACTTCACCTTAGGTCTTTCTTTGTTATTTAAATAATGTCTAAAAGAGCTCTGAATGACAGCACAAAACAAATCACAAGTTGGAAGTGAACAAATTTTAATTAATAACAATTACACCTTGCTTCGAGAGTGATGGGAGGACATGCTTATCACACCATTTTAAAAAGTGACCTACATGAGCCCTTGCAAACAGCCACCTTTTTCCACCTTTTAAATGCATGGTCCCGTCTCCTAATTAAAGAATTTTCAGCAGTTACACTGAGAACGCATCTATATGGGTTCCAAGTATCCCAAAAGTAGCACGTTGCAATAAAAACGGCAGTAACATCCCTAAAACATGAGGACAAGGGAAGTGCGCTCACCCACAAAGTATGGAATATCAGTGATATGCTGATTTACGAGTTAAAGGGACATGGCACTCGATTTACAAGTTAATCTCTAAAAATCTTAATTCTGCAGGTGCTATCCATTTTTCTGAGAAATGAAAAGATACCCCGGGGTGAGAGTACAGTACTGGTCAATAATCGAGGCAACGACTAGCGACATTTTCCCGAAGCGGCAGAAGAAGGAATCATGCTCGCCCGGCTTGAAGCATGCTTATCTTCGATTCCTTCTTCTGCCGCTTCGGGAAAATGTCGCTAGTCGTTGCCTCGATTATTGGCCAGTACTGTACAACGTGGGAAATTTTCGTTGTCTGCTGCTACTGGTTAACAAGCCAAAGGAATTCTTCCCAACTTTGGATTCTCGCCCAGGAATAACTTCAGTTCTTAAACAACCAACAGCATCCTTAGTATCAAGATTTTTATGTGAAACTTGTAAATCGAGTGCCGTGTCCAGTTGAAAATAAGTTTCTTCGGGGCACCCATAAATTCATTTGTGACTCACAATACTCGTACACTTGGCTATTTATGTGTAGGTGGACACATGTCTCACAGGCTGGTATGGAGAGGTCAGGTATAAGGCCACACAGTAAAATTACAGGTCTAAAGGCCTTCCTCATGTAACGCAATACTTCCAGAAAAGAGCTGTGTGGCAGCCAGTGCTGCACAGTACATGTTTTTCAATGTGTAACTCATCATGCTCTGATTTTCAGATAACAAAAAGCACGTTCCACAGTCTTACAATGCTGGAAAAGGGTACCACACATTTGAAATGTGGCACATGATGTTTATGATCATGGTTTACTATAGATTTATTATTTTATTGCTTGCAAATGTAGCAGGTGGGGAGAGCGGAAGCGTAAGAACTGGCAGTATAAAAATTATTACCAAATAATCTTTACACGCCACACATCAGTGATATTTGATTCCAAACGGACCTTAAATTTTCATGTTGGACGACTTACTAATTGCATTTAATTTTCTGCAATAATTTAACTTGGATTAAATTAATACATTTGGTTCTGGTGTTCATCACAACACCTGGAGAAGACACCACCAATTCTTCAGTTACCTGCACAGGGTAGCATCGATCTGGGTAACTGTCGGAAGTGCAAGTTTGATTTTGAGCCTGTAACTGGCTTCTGCCTCGATTGGGTTCCTTTCCAAGTACACTGTTTTAAGCTCCGTCGCACTTTTCAGCTTCTCCAGATCCTCCCAGGTTGCCAACTGGTTGTCATTGAACTGAAAGCATAAACAGGATGTTCAGTAGGGCTACCAGTTCCATGCTGCAATTCTCTTAAGTTGGACTGCAGGCACGAGTGTTGCCATTTAAGAGCAATTTACGACAATGACAACAAAGTGACATCAGTCAAACCTTACGAGAATCAGAGTGTAGGTGATCTGCAGCATGTTGCATTTTTAAGGCGCTAGTTAACTAGTAAAATTCATTTTTTCTTCCGTGCAACTAACCCAGAACTCCTCCAATTCCTTCAGGTGCTCTACATTTTCAATCCTCTTGATGCGATTGTGTGCCAGATCAAGAGTCTGAATCTTGAGGTTGTTCTCCAAGCCTTCAATCTTCTCAATTGCATTGTGCGATGAGTACAGCTGATCCAGCTTTCCCAGGCACGACAGTCCTTCCAGTTTAGTTATTCGATTGCTCTATTAACATCGCGATTAGTATCCTCTTATCAGTTAAGAGAGGTTAGGTGGTTTTTTTAAAATGTCAACTATAAGAGCTGCGTTTACCTGTATGCTTAAAAGCTCCAGATCCACCAGCTTGTCCAAGTTTTGCACTTTTGTTATCTTGTTCTTTCCTAGGAAGAGGTTTTTCAGGTTCACCAAGCCGTCCAAGTTTTCTATTTCCTGAATGTTAGCATTCAAAAACCTCGTGTTAGCAATACTGCATTCACCAGACACTGTGTGAAATTAAATGCAAAACGGTTTGCGCCTTACCCTGATTCTATTGTCTCCAAGCTCCAGCACCTCCAAGTTTGTGAGATGGCTGATGTTCTCAATTTTCGACAGTTTGTTGGAACACAAAAAGAGTTTCTTCAGTTTGGTCAGCTTCTCTAAATTTTCAATCACTCTCAGCCTGTTAAAGGAGATGTCAAGGATCCTAATGGGGAAAGATAGATATTTAATAACACAGTGCAGATTTTACAATTCCTCAATTGGCACGAACGTAATAAGCTGTACAGTAATAACTTCCAGACAATCAATCAAGCAAAAGTAGTGCAAAGTTGTCACTTGTTCTAAGACTAAACCTATGATACTATGTTCAGGTATACATGCCAGGTACATAATCCGACTTTTTCTCAATAAAAGAAGGCTCCATACTCAAGGTTCTCCAGTTCCTCCAGATTCTCGATCTTCTTAATCTGGTTGTCATACAGCTCGAGTTCCCTGAGTGTCGTCTTCAGGCATGACAAGTTCTCAATCTTTGATATGAGGTTCCATCTCAGACAAAGTACCTCCACTTTCCGAAGCATTTCCAGGTTCTCCAATTTGGCTATCCTACTATGGTTCAAATCAACCTCCTGCCAGGAAAAAACAAAGCACCAATATATACTACATGTCAACTGCGATGATGGAATAACGGCGCACCTCCGCATCCGTATCCGGTATGATGACTTCGTTGGATTCGGTGTCACCGCCTGGAACTAAAATTGATGTTGAGTCATAAAGTAGAGTGTTAAACGGCTGTGTAGCGCACCGTTAGGAGTTGCCTGTCCGTCTTCGCTTGAAGGCACCTGCGGTCCGTCTCCACTTGGCGGCTCCTGTGGCCTGTCGCTTATGGGCTCCTCCACCAGCACCTCCTCCTGTCCGTCTCCGCTCATCCTTCAACCTGCAATAAGGCCAACTGCACCGTTCAACCTGGGGCCTACATCCACATGGTACAGGTACCACGGTATAACCAGCAGTGAATCCGCAAGTGTACGTACTAAGCATGCAAATGATTTAGCTGATGATGTTACCGGTCCTTGTTGGGTGTTGGAAATCCTCAAGTACGCATCAACCACGAAGTTTCCTTGGTCGGCTGAAGGTACAGGGTACACTAGACGACTAAAGGTGAAGGGCGAGGGACGGTGGAGGCCTCTGGCGGAGGGGAGTCCACACCTCTGCCATGCCGGCGGAATCCGCGCCTTTTTAAATTCAATTGTTGCTGTGGCTTTTGTTGGTTTTGTAGCAACGGCGGTTCTATGGAGTTGGTGGCTGGAGGTGGGTAGGTCCAAGAGCTGGTGGAGAGCTGGTGGAGAGCAAGTATGTGTGGAATTATCATGATAAATAATTAAATATTAAAAAGTAATGCAATGTATGTACCATATGCAGCAGCAAACATATGTATGTAGTGGTATTGTCTTTGCATTATCACTTGGCAACTGAAATGTACCCCATCCATAATATTAGAAGTAGAACTACAAGGCACTAAGGTACGGCTTCAATCCATAGATTTAAGGACCTATTAATATGTCTCAATATGATCTGTCCCACATACGTCTTGTGGACTTAACTTCAGACGGCGTTAACCATGTTGTGGTGTTTTCAGGAAAATCTGCGTGTTGACATGTCCTCTAAAATCAAAAGTACAAATCCCAAAGCTCAGTGCACTTGCCACTTGTCATACAGGCATGCATCCTCAGAGTACCCACTTCAGAAGCAAAAATTGTGCTTGAGTCAACAGCAGCATAAAAATCTACAGGAACTTTTCTTGCGGTAAGAATTGTTGGAAACGTGGCGTAACATTATTCAACGCATTTGTAACATGTAATGTCGTGCAGGGCAGACAAGGATTGCAATGATCACCTCAAAATTTCTGAACTGCAAAAATTTGCCTCCATGGTGGGAGTCGACTTGCATCCACTCGATGCTGTGAAAGTCATTTCCACTGCCAATGGAGAATCAGGACCCGTTTCCCAGATAAGTTTTGAGAAGGTTGGTATATTCTGTTATCAGGGTTTTCCACAACACACGACATGCCTCACTCCTCAATTTCAGCTGGTGAATTATGTTTGTCACTCAGGTGCGGAACACCCATTCTCTGAGTTGTTCCAGGCTGTAAAGACCAGTATATCCAAGTCAGCCAATATCTCCTTGAATACTCAGGTAAGATAAGGTCGAAGACTTTCCTTTGCAGTTCTGTATAGGAGCACTTCTATACTGCAGGAGTGCCCAAATTCAGGATCCACTGATCAACAACAACTGAGGTCTGAAACCGTAAAACCAAAAGAGGCTGCATCCCTTCCAATAAGTCAGTCAGTCCTACCTGAGGTAATATATATTCCCTGGCTAGTGGCTACATCTAAAGTTATAATGAGTAATCCCAAGAAACCTAACTAAGTTTTTTTTAAATGCACAAAAGACCCTTAAGTGTGAAAGATACCAGTTGTAATTAACCACCCTTGTTATTAAATTCGCAGAAAACAACTGTTAGGTCAACAGCGATTAGAAAGTGCCCCACAGTTCAGCTTCCACAAGCATCAATCAACAGTCAATCATTGCATTTACCAGTGACGCCCCAGATTACCACACCGCTCAGACAGGAAGCAGCAGTCACTGAAGCACAAAAATCGCAGCAATACCAAATTAAACAAGAACTGCAACAGATCCCACCAGTGGTTAGGACAAACATACCACTGTACGAGCAAATGTCTGAGGATGCTGCTCAAGAGAAAGAATGCAGTGAAACTCAGGTCTTATTCAAACGATGTGCCAAACAGTGTGCTGACTCTGAGCAATAAATTATGGGCATGTCTCAGCACAAGGAGTTTTTCTATCACAATATTGCCTGTGCCCCATTCTGCGCACAAACTACCACAGCTATATGCAAGCTCAGTGGAAGCTTGTTACTGAAAGTAGTCCAAGGGCATGAGCTACAATTTGCAGGTAGAACTGCATTGGAAAAGTGTAACCTGAATATGATTATTGTGTGAAGGAAAACACAGATCTTCGGCCACAATGAGTCCTCAGGTCCATTACTGTCAGATCAAATAACACTGGCAAGTGGAAACGTCACTTATTCCTATTGCATTTAGAGCTGGGAATTTTTCCCTGGAGGCTATCAACAGTCACGGAGGTGATTTCTAAGCACTTGAAAAATTTGTTGCAATTTTGTCCTGAGGCCATTACAACATATCTACTAACTCACATTTTTATGCATTTCCTTTTCCCTTCTAGGAGCCTTGTAGTCTTCAATAGTGGTTGGCTATAATTTGGATATAATAATAATGGTACGTAATAATAAGTTGTTCCCAGTAATATAAGATGAAAAAGTCAGTGTTTGCATATTTAGATACCCAACTGAGAAATCTGGAGTGAAAAATTAATTTTTCCAACGTCAAGTGGTCACTGTGGGTATTGTAACATTTTAAAACACGGTAATACTTCACGTTTTTACCGTTGATAAAATATGACAAATATTTTACAGTTTTAAGTTGTCCACAAAAATTTTCATCAATGGAGTCAGTGTGTCTGAATTATTGGTTTCCAATTGCATTGACCCATATTTTCAGGGTTGCAACATTGTGTAAACATGGTTGCACAATGCACACTCGTCGTTTCTAAGAATCTTTCATTCCTGTTGGTAAACAATGTGATTTTCAAAATATTTAGCATTTTGTAACACTGTAATAGACACTCCTGATAAATTCTCTCATGATGTGAATCCTGTCTGTGGCCAGATGAACTTGGAAAAATTTCCAGGTGAGCATTTTCAAATCCAGGCAGGGAATCAAATTATGAAAAACCAAGTTTCACTTGCATAGCTATTCAGCTAATAATATTAGGTACACTCACTAAAAACTATCACTATTGGAGCCAACAACAATCCTGGATGGGAACCTTTTGTATCCTCAGTAGCAGCAGCCCACCTCTGTGAAACAAAAAAAAATGTAACAAATACATGTATTTTGACAATTTTCTTGAATAGGCCTACATGACTTACCAATAAAATATTACATCCACTGGTTGAAGATGAAAGAAAGTATATTTGACCATGTGACGGAAGGCTCATCTTCCTCTAGTATTTCTTCACTAATGCAATGCCTCCTGCAGCTATAGATTGCAAATAAAATCCACCTAGAAAAAAATTCTGCACATTGATGACTGCTCAAAACATATTATTTATGCTGTTCACAAATCATGAGTTTTTGTATGACATCATCAGCTAAGCTAAACCAATGTAAAGTTAAACATTACACACTGGGATGTTGAAAGGTACCATGCGAGTTCTTCATTATTCCTTACCCAAAATGCACCATCATGAAGGAGATTAAAACAAGGATGTAGTATGTCTCCAGTCCAGGAATGACAATGACTATGATGAACTTCACCATCATCATGATTGCTTCCAGAGATATTTGTACCCCTTCTACCACAGGCTTCTCCCGTTCCGAAACATTAACTCTGAACTTCCTTGAAATCACCTGGCCCACCATCCTCATTCCAAATGTGGAGAACATGATCCCACTCATGAGCATGGTGATGGATTTATATTCAGAGATAGTGTCCAATGACAGATCCACTTGCGTTATGTCTGCCACCCTTTGCAGGCGAACTTCTTGGAAATGATTGTCATATGGAGATCCCTTCACCCACAGAGAAGCAATGCACAGCCAGAGAAGCAGGCAGCCCAGTCCATAACCCAGGTTGCCTGTAGCAAATGGGCCCCACTTTCTCGCAATGGCCAGTGAGGCTAATCCTCCAACTACTTCGAAAAAGGCAGCCACTCCAGCAAACATGCCAACAACAAACTTATTCAGGCCCCGGTTAACTGCATATGAGTAGGTGACACCATCAAACTCCAGCACTGATGCATAAGTAAGGGCGAAGCCTACACCAACAATGCAAAGATTTTGACTAAAGTATGTCCGCCATGCTTTCCAACAACTCACATTCTTCATGACAGTGCACATGTTGATACCAGAAGTTATCAAGCATGTGGTATCATTAAGAGCAGGAACACAAGCATATATTTTCCTCATTAGATAATGCTCCAATAACATTGACAGCAGAATCCAACAGATGGCAAGAACAGTAATGTAGATAGCAGGAAGGTAATGAAAAACTACTCCACCAATAATTGGGGCCAGTACATTAGTAGCACGAGAAGCACTGATGAGCATGGTGTTCACATCTACATAATGGAGAGGGAGAGAGAACACATTAAATTTTAGTTCTTCCAAATTCTCAACAAAAATCAAGGTTCCATACACAAGACCTCATACAATGCAGAATAACTCATATCACTACATACTGTCAATCTCATCCTTGTGGTACATGAATATGACATCCACCCAATTCTTAATGGTTGTGTCGTTGGCCACACCTGCCAGCTCCGCAATGCAAGAGAGAACCATGATGACTGCATAACCACAGTAGGTCAGCAGCTTCGTCTCGTCTTGCTCTCCTAACCATTCTTCAAAGTGTACGACCAAGTACATGACTAATGCACAGGTAAGCATGGATGAATAGTGGATTGCATTGGCCCAGTCAAGAACTGCAAAATGATGCAATGATGCATGTCATTTTCAATAAATCCCGAAGATATTACCTGTCCGTTGGTTCTTGCAGAAGACCCACTTGCAAATCTTGGTGTAAAGTGCATTAATGGACATAGTGTAGAGGAATCCATACACGGCAGGGAGCATCAAAGATTGCGGCATCAAATTAATAAGGGACAATTGAAATGAAAAATGCCACAGTCGCTCGCCAAAAAATGTACAGGCTTGGACTGCACACAACTTGTACTTGATTCTCCGATATAATGCCACTAAATCAGATAATTCAAACTCAACTGTTACGGTATTTTGTGATGATATGAAGCATTACCTTCATGTTCATCATGGATTGGCTGCAATACTTCTGTCATTGGTGCAGTCTAGGGCTCAAGTGTACCCACAGATTGACAAAGAATTTGTAGCAGGAAAATGGAAAAATTAGTATTTCTTGAACTTGTAAATTTAGACAACTCTACCAGCCTCTTTGAGTAAGAAAAATGCTGCAATTTGGCTTCAACAATGGTAAACAATGTGCTGAAAATAAGACATATCTAAGCAATCTCATTCCATTTGAAAAGAATGTCATTGCAAACAATGTAAAACCAGGGAGCATATACTACATATAGCATATACTACATGTAGTATATGCTCCCTGGTAAAACTCATCAATTACAGGCCTGCCTGCTGCAATGTACTGATGTTCGAGAAATAATATTACAAATTGCTGACATTTTCCCTAACCCTAACTCATTCCCACAGGTCTGGTGTATTTCAGAAAGTCAGAAATGACTATAATTACAGCGCCCTCCCTCGAGAACCTCCCCTTCCCCCCTAAGAGGGCTCCGGCCTATCACAGAGTAAAATGTTTTTTTTTTTTTAATAAAAAATAAAAATAAATAAAAAACTCCCCTAACTCGAATTTATATCACTCGAAGTGCTGGCAGGGCCTTATTACGATGGGATATCAATGCATTTTCAGTATCTCTAAGTCGAAGTTTACGTTGGCGAGTACAGAAGATTTTTTCATTTCCCAGCGGAAGGGTCGAGAGTAGGCCACATGTACAGAAAGTGAGAAAGGCTCAATTTCCTGATCTCTGTCTACATACCAGACATACCGAAAGAAGTGCTTGACTCGATTGTGACAATTGAATCCTTGAATCAAAGAGTAGGCAAATGTCCATAACGGAGTTGTTTTTTTAAGACAAAACAATGAGGAATATTGTAAGTGTGATAGTGGCAGTTATTTTTAAGCTTTGAACACCTTTCGTCGCTGGATATAAAGGTAGGCTTCCTCATAGAGTTCTGTGCTTTAAAAAATCCAAACTTCTCTACTCGCATCTTCTATAACTCGAAGTTTTTTCCCGGTCCCATGGAGATTCGACTTATAGAAGTTTTACTACATCATTCTTGGGTAGTAACTATCAATGTTACAGGAGTTCATGGTTGTGAAATGAGGCTGCATGCAATGTTTGATTCACTACACCCACACAATTTTAGAGAGTAAACGCTAATAAATCAAATAGGCTCCAAGCTGACACCCACAGCACAAGGAGGGTTAACAACATGATGTCCTGTGTGTCTCAAAATGCCATGACCCTGCACACGCCAATTGCCATCCGGAAATTCTTTGTTACGTTTCCACTGCATGGACATGGAATGTGCCTTGGTTTCCAGTTATCCTTGGTCATATCGTTGTAGGAGATTGCTGCAAATTCGTCCACATGTGCTGACTGTCTTCGGCTGCAGTCTTGGACTTGGAAACCCACCTGTCAGAGACCTTTGTCATCTGCAGGTGCTTATGCACAATGCGCTGCAAGGTGACTCTGGCTAGTCCCGTGGCCCCCTCCAGCTCCGAGAAGGTGATGCTGGGGTTCTCCAGGATGACCCTCTCCACCCGAGCGACTGTGGTTGGTGTGGCCACGCTCACCCTCCTTCCAGGGCTGGTCCCCTTCTCAGCTGAGGTGCGGCCGTTCTTCCAGCCCTCCACCCAGTTGTAGGCTACAGTCTTCTTCGCCGGTGCATACACCCCACACACAGACACCAGGCGCCTGTGGATGTCCACAGTGGTGGCACCCTCCTTCCAGAGGAAACCAGGTCGTCCAGCGCTGTCCATTCTGGTCGTCCTGCATCCTTCAGACGTACTCTTCAGACAGCTGATTCAGACAGTCCAAAGACGTTCTGACATTCCAGGAATTCCAGCCCATCTGCCCAGTGCTGCCACCTGGAGGCTTTTCCAGCAATTTACAAGATTTCAAACTGCTCACCAAAACATCATCTTCCACTGTCATTGAATTGGAAAAGACTATAACCTGAATATGAACGAAAGAATAAAGCACAGACCTTTGGCCACAACTCACCACTCCCGATCAGTCAGTCCAAACAATAACACTATAATTATAGCATTATGTATATACGTACATGATATTTTATTCTAGAGCTGGCAATTTTTCACTGTAGGATATCAAACCGCATCATTGAGATGACTTCGTGTAAGCTGCATTTTTCCCTTCTCTTGTTTCAATCTTTCTTCTAATAATTTGGAGAAGACTCTCACTAAAATTTCATTGCTATTGGAGCCAATGGGGTAACAATCCTGGATGGGAACCTTTCGCATTTTCAGTTAGGAGCTGACATATATATGTTCAGAAGTGCTAAAGGTGACACCTGTAAAAATAAAAAAAATGTGCAAATTGCATGTATTTAGACAATTGCATTGAAAATGCCTTGCATAGTATACCAATTTAAATTATGTCCACTGGTTGAAGAGATCAGAAAGTACAGTTGGCCATGCGACGAATATTGATATGGGCTCTTCCTCTGGCATTTCTTTACGACCGCAGCTGTAGATTGCAAATAAAATCCACCTAAAAAAAACATTTATGGCAGCTGTTAACATCATGCATGTTGTTCACTGTGGTATTGTAAAATTGTACAAGGAGCCTTCAAATATGAACAGCAATTTAAATTTCTCTCACAAAACAACAATGCATATGCGGAAGCTGTACCCAGCAGGTGATGCTGCGTAATGCGTCCAACCTTTTATTTAATTAAAGGAAGAGAATGCTTCCCTAGTTGAGGAGCTCATTTTGTGATGATAGACGGATTTCTGTGAGTGATATTGCTTCCACTTTGAATATCTGTGTTGGTAGTGTGGACACCATTATCAGAAACCAACTGAAATATCAGAGGGAAAAGCCAGAGTCCCATGCTCTTCCTGCAAGACAATGCATGTCCACATGTCACTGCCCATACGATGGTGATGATGCAAAATTTTAAGTGGCTGTTCTCCCCCATCCCCCGTACAGTCCTGATCTCAACCCGTCGGACTTGCATTCCGGACTTCAGACCTCTGAACATATTTTTGGAAGCAAGAAAGTTCTCTAGTAATGAGGAGGTAAGCGATATTGTTCCAGAGGCTAAAGACATCTTTAAAAAGCAGAACACAGAAGCTACACTGAACTATGGCACTAGTGCATTGCAAAGCAGAGGGACTGGGTTGAATGATGTGACCAACTTAGGTAAGTTTATCTTTTTGCTTCTGTAATTAGCAAATTGATGTTCATATTTGAACGCTCCTTGTATTAAAATAGAAAGTTTAATATTTCATCAAAGCTTAATTATTAAGGAAAGCATACTGGTTGATTCCTTACCCGAAATTCACCATTAAAAAGGAGAGTAAAACAAGGATGTAGTATGTCTCCAGTCGAGGAATAGCAATGACTACGACGAACTTAATCAACATCATGATTGATTCCAGGGATGTTTGTACCCCTCCGACCACAGGCCTCTGCGCTGGCAAAAGACTGCGTCGGAACATCCTCGCAACCACCTGGCCCACCATCCTCATTCCAAATGTGGAGAATGTGATCCCACCCATCAGCATGGTGATGGATTCATACTGGGCAAAAGTGTTGAATGACAGATTACGCAATTTGGTTATGTCTTTAATCCTTTCCAGGCGAACTTCTTGGAAAAATGCTTCATATGGAGATCCCCTCATCCACAGAGAAGCAATGCATGGAGTGAGAAACAGGCAGCCCAGAAAGTAACTCAGATTGCCTGTAGTAAGTGGTCCCAACTTCCTCTCAATGGCCAGAGATGCCCATCCTCCAACTACTTCGAAAAAGGCAGCCACTGCAGCAAATATTCCAACCACAGACTTATTCAGGCCCCGGTTTACTGCATATAAGTAGGTGATATCATCAAACTCCAGCACTGACGCATAGGTAAGCGCAAGGCCTACACCAAAAATGCAAAGACTTCGCCTGAAGTATGTAGACCATGCTTTCCGACAGCTCACATTCTGCATGACAGTGCACAGGTTGACACCATGAGTTATCATGCATGTGGTTTCAGAGAGGGCAGGAATGCTGTTATGTATTTTGATCATGAAGTAAAACTCCAAGCATATGGCTAGCAGAATCCAAGAGATGGTGAACATATAAATGTAAATCACAGAAAGATACTGAAATACCAGGCCACCAATAATGGGGGCCAGGATATTTGCAGCACGAGAAGCACTGCTCAGCATGGTGTTCACACCTACATAATGAAGAGAGAGAGAGAGAGAGAGAAAAAAAAAAGAAATATTAGTGCTTTCGCATACTCCATAATAGACTGTATAACAGAGAGAGTACATCCTTTAGAGTTTAGACATGAAATGCACAATACACTGCACTACACACTTGCTATCTCGTCTGTGTGGTCCTGGAATATGAACTCCACCCAACTCCCAATGGTTGTGTCATTGGCCACACCTGCCAGCATTGCAACGCAAGAGAGAATCATGATAACTGCATAAGCACAGTAGGTCATCAGTTTTTTCTCATGCCCCTCAAACCATTCTTCAAAATACACTACCAAGAAGATGACTGGTGCACAGGTAAGCATGCCTGCATAGTGGGTGCCACTGGACCAGTAAAGAGCTGCAAGATGATGCAAGATGTATGTCACAAGCAGCAATAAATTTTCAATAATTCCCAAGATATTACCTTTCAATCGGTTCCTGCAGAAGACCCACTTGCTAATCCTGTGGTAAAGAAGAATAATGGATACAGTGTGAAGGAATCCGTACAAGGCAGGTAGCAGCAGAGAATCCGGCATCAGAAAAACGAGGGATAATCCAAATGAAAAACTCCAAAGTTGTTGTCCAAAGAATGTAAAGGCTCGGACTGCACACAACTTGTACTTGATTCTTCGATATAATGCCACTAAATAACATAATATTCAAACTGAGCCTATTAAGGTATTTTGTGACAATATGAACCATTACCTTCATGTTCATCATAGTTTGGCTGCAACACTTCTGTCATTATTGATACAATCTAGAGCTCAATTGTCCCCACAGGTGATGAAAATTTTGTAGCTGGCAAATGTAAAAATCAGTATTTCTTAAACTTTTAAATTTAACAGACAACTCTACCAGCCTCATGGTATTTTTAAAAGTTGAAATTAGGCTTCAACAATGGTAAACAAAATATTGAAAATGAGGCACATCGTATCTAGGCAATCTCAGTCTATTTGCCAGGATGCTATTGGAAACAATGTAAAATCCATTAATTACTACTGAATTATTACCAGACGACAAACACTGAGATGGGCAGGGGTGTGGGGCGGATCAGGGTGTTTATATAGGCTGATTTTTACCAGTTTTAATTTAGTTCATATTTTGGGTTAGCTTGTGGCTCCCGTCGTCGCTGACTACCCCTTCTAGGGAAATGTCGTGATGGTGTTGTTGTTGTTGTTGAATTATTACCAGCTACAATGTATACAAGGTATGTACTGTACCTGTGGAATATTATCATACTCCACATTGTAGAAAGCCTAATATAATTATGTTGCCCTAAACAAGGGTAATACTGAATTAATTGGTGACCAGGTCCAGAATCCACATTTTCCAGTCAGTGACTACGTCCAGAGTCTCCAGAAAACTTACAAGTTAGACGTGTCACATAGGGTATCGTACAAACTTGTCTATGCTTTAAACATCTCTGAGAGAATGCTCTAACACTTTTACTCTCTAAGGAGTCTCATACGTTATAGTTCTTATAGCTCATTATCTAATCTCATATCCCGTTTCCCTTGTGAATCTCATGCATTACACAGGTAGTCAGCTGCATAACCCAACTAGTTCAATAACAATCACCACCTCCTTGCAGGACCACCCATATGTTGCCTGTTAGCACTAATAACTGCTCTGTCCCTTCTATGCACATCCTACCACATCTAGATGCAAGCCCAGTGGAAGCTTGTTACTGAAAGGCCAAGGGCATAATTATGGTACAATATTATTCCCATGTAGAACATACTGCAATGGATAAGACTAGCCTGAAAATGTGCGAGAGAAAGCACAGATCTTCAGCCACAATCACCACTCAGGTTTGTCCCCGTCAGTCCAAACCGGTCCAAACAATACTGGAATGTGTATACATGATTTATTCCAATCACATGTAGAGGAGGAAATTTTTCACTGGAAGATATCATTCATATCAACCATCATTATTAAGATAAATTCTAAGCACTGTAATAATTTGTTGCATTTTTCCTGAGGCCATTTTCATATTTCCACAATGCACTCATTCATGAATTTCTTTAGCAATGTAGTAACTTGGCTGCATCAAAGGATCCCTTCCTGCATGACTGTAGACTTAATTCATGATAACTTTCAGTGAGTTTGTTACCAATGATATTAGAACAAAATGTCCATTTTGCCCTATGTAGATCCCCAACTAAGAAATCTGGAATTGAAAATTATCTTTTTCAAATGCAAAATGGACACAAAAGCATTGGAGAAATTTAAAAACCATTAATTTTTATGTAAATGACAGCACATTATTAATTTTTAGGTACCGTATGCAAATTGTCCAATAAGATACGTGTATTGCCCCCATTTTAAGGCTTGCCACACGGTGCAAACAGGGTTGCACAATGGTTTTGTTTACGAAATATTACTTTTCTTGGCCAATAACATGTTCAAAAAATTTACAATTGTCTAACAGTGCCAGATAGTCTTATACAAAAATTACCCAATGCTACTAACCCTTTCCGTCTCAACATTATGCTGGAAATTTCAAAACAAATGTCTTCAACTCCAGAGTCTCAGTTGGGGATCTAGTCTGGCAAAATTGGACTTTCACTTCTTTCACATAATATTATTAGCAACCCACTTCCTAAGAATTACCACAACTAGAGCCAATGACAATCGTAGATGAGATCCTTTCACATGCTCAATACCCCTGAAGGTGACACTTGCAATAATATACAGATTAAATGTACCATGGGAAATGCATTGAAAATGTCAAGCATGACATACCAGTTAAAATTATATCCACTTGTTGAAGGCATATGAAAGTGTACTTGTCCATGTGACATGTTCCTCTTCTTCTTGTGGGCTTTCTTCATATTCTGCACAACAGGAAGCATTCTTGCAGGTGTAGATTGCAAAAAATATCCACCTAGAAAAAAAAAGCAATTGAACCATGGAATTGGAAAACTGCTACATAAAAAACTAATTGCAATTGTGCACATGTTGCTCTCAGACCCACTGTAAGCTATATAAGCTACATAGCTATGTAAGCTATATAAAGTAATGCAGGTGCGCCAAACCTCAGTTGTAGGTGGCAGGCCTGCACTTTGTTTTTTATTTTTATTCTTATGTTCTGTTGTTATTATTTTATGCTGATGTATACATTGAAATGCACATTCAAAGAAGAGTAGACCATGCCTATGTTATATTTCACTTTGTATGCATTTTTACTCTGTTAATGTACACTCATAACACTGTTAGGTAAGGCATCTGGTCACAGAAGGTACTCGTTTTACACTGCTCCATTTTACGCTGTTTCACATTAATGCCGTGCCAGTTTGAAAATTACATGTTTAAAAATTTCAATTGACAAATTGTTACAAATATTTGACGACACCTACACAATCTGAACATAAACACATCACTGCAACACTTCTGAGTTCAAAATCATTGCCATAAATGCTCTTTTTTGTTTTTCGTGGTGCCTTGTTGCGGGGGTCTATCGATAAATACAGTACTGCATTGTTGGTCTCAGCACTCTCCGACGTCTGTTAAATACCCTATGTCTACTGCAGTTCTTGCCAAAAGAAGGGAAAAGAGGTCTCAGAACCAGATCACCCACAACCTCCCACCTCCCATTAAATGTGCATAATAAATGTTTAAAATAGTCAGCATTAAAAAGAGTCATACAAGTCCTGTCTGAGGGAAAATTTAGGAAATCTTGGAACCTATCTCATTTACTCCCATTATAATTTTGTCTCGTTTTTATGCCTTTTGACTTTACGCCGCATTTTGCTGGAACCAATTACCGGAGTAAAACGGGTGCTATCAGTATTCTTCTTGGTGCTGCTTACATTTTATGTTTCATTTTGTATTGTACACTTTAAAAACTGGAATACCAGTATATGGCAAGTTTGGTGCATGTGCAAAGCTCATGTGGCTTGCAGAGGAACTCAGAGAAACAATTTCAGAAGTGCAAACTCAATTTCAATGTAACATAGGGAGGCGGAGTGGCGCTGCGGTAACGTATGCGCCCACAGATGTTAAGGTCCCGGGTTCGATCCCAGCCCGGAGACACCCCCTTCATCTCATGCAGAGTTGGGTCGTCTCTGGCTTCATCTTGGGTGGAATTTCCTCTATACATATCCACCCGGGGGAGTTCACAAACTATGTACCATATTAGCAACTTTGCACTGCACATTGCATATCCCCTCCTGTCACCTTGCCCATTGGGCCCGGCCATTTCAGGAAAGGTCCCGCGATGTACAAATGCACCAATAGATAAAATCAAGAGGTCCGTGCTTGTACCCAAGGGGTCAAAAGCACTACCCACAATGATTATTATTTAAAGAATTTCAATGTAACATGTACTGTTTCCTGATTCAAGAGCTTCATTTGAACTTAGAGAGTATACCGTATAATTTATTGCTATTCACAAATTTATATGGTTCCTCAAGCAATATAGTTGTATTACCACCACGATTTTAAATGGTAAGTCAAATATTAGACTAAAGCTTGATTACAAATAGCATACCATTTGATTCCTTACCCCAAATGCACCATCAAGATGGAGATTAAAACAAGGATGTAGTATGTCTTCAGTCCAGGAATAGCAATGGCTATGACGAACTTCATCAACGTCATCACTGCTTCGATAGATGTTTGCACACCTCCCACCATGGGCCTCTCGTGTTGCAAAACATTGACTCTGCACATCCTCGCAACCACCTGGCCCACCATCCTCATTCCAAATGCAGAGAATGCGATCCCACCCATCAGCATGGTGATGGATTCATACTGGGATAAAGTGTTGAATGACAGGTTACGCAATTTGGTTACGTCCTTAATCCTTTCCAGGCGAACTTCTTGGAAATATTCTTCATATGGAGATCCTTTCACCCACAGAGAAGCAACGCATGGCCAGAGAAACAGGCAGCCCAGAAAGTAACTCAGATTGCCTGTAGTAAGTGGGTGCAACTTTCTCTCAATAGCGACAGATGCTAATCCTCCAACTACTTCGAAAAAGGCAGCCACTCCGGCAAATATTCCAACAACAAACTTGTTCAGGCCACGGTTTACTGCATATGTGTAGGTGACACCAGCAAACTCCAGCACTGATGCATAAGTAAGGGCAAAGCCTACACAAACAATGCAAACTCTTTGCCTGAAGTATGTCGACCATGCTTTCTGACAGCTTACATTCTTCATGACATTACACATGTTGACACCAGAAGTTAGCATGCACTGGGTTTCAGCAAGGTCAGGAACACAGTGATATATTTTGGTCATGAAGTAATGCTCCAGGAACATGGCTATCAGAATCCAAGAGGCCATGAATATAGTAATGTAGATCACAGGAAGGTACTGAAATACCAGGCCACCAACAACAGGGGCCAGGACGTTTGTAGCACGAGAAGCGCTGCTCAGCATGGCGTTCACACCTACATAATGGAGACGAGAGAGAGAAATATGATTTTGCAGTGAGATCTTTTAGATAGTCAGTAATAATACTAAAGGGTCTCTTCTTCAGACATCATAAAATGCAAAATTAGGCATTTCACTACACACTTGATATCTCATCTGCGTGTTCCATAAATATGGCCTCCACCCAATTCTCAATGGTCACATCGTTGGCCACACCTGCCAGATCCCCAATGCAAGAGAGAATCATGATGACTGCATAACCACAGTAGGTCAGAGTCTTTGTCTGTTGCCCTTCTAACCATTCCTCAAAGTACATGACCAAGTAGATAACTACTGTACAGCTAAGCATGGCTGTATAGTGCGTATAATTTGACCAGTGGAGAGCTGCAAAATGATGCAAAGATGTACAAAAGTCAATATCATTCCAAGAGACAGTACCTTCCAGTCGGTTCATGGCGAAAATCCACTTGTTAATCTTGGTCCCAAGAGCAATAACTGATCCTGTGTAGAGGAATCCATAGAGGGCAGGCAGCAGCAAAGTATCAGGCATCAGACGAATCAGGTAGAATGCAAGTGAAAAATTCCACAGTCGCTGGCCACAGAATGTAATGGCTTGGACTGCACACAACTTGGACTTGATTCCCTGATATAATGCCACTAGGGGCCAGTTATGTGAGCATTAGTTAACTATAATTAGCTCAAGTTTACATGCAAACTAAGTCCATAGCTTGGTCCATAGTCAATCTTAACTCATGTTTGTACAGTACAAACTGGTCCTAAATGAAGTTTTATCATGGTCATGGTACATTTTCTGATAATATGAACCACTACCTTCGCGTTCATCACGGCTTGGCTGCAACACTTCCATCATTGGTGCAATCTAGGGCTCAATTGTACTCACAGGTTGACGAAGAATTTGGACTGGGAAAATGTAAAAATCAGTATTTCTTGAACTTTAAAATTTAGACAACTCTACCAGCCTCATGGTGTAAAAAGAAATGCTGCAATTTGGCTTCAACAATATGCTGAAAATGAGATCGTATCTAAGCAATCTCTTTCTATTTTATCAGGACGATGTCACTGTAAACAATGTAAAACTCATTATAGGCCAAAGAGCTTAAGAATATAGTTATTATGCTCTTTGTTACAGTCTTGCCTGCTGCAATGTACTGATATTCCAGATATAATATTACAAATTGCTGATATTACAATATATGCTTCAATACCTGCATTGGGTTGACGACTCTAGTTGTGAATGATGTAAACACTTCTCAAACTTTGACTCTCCCTTTGTAAATCTATTCAAATTCGGGTGCGGTGGCTGATGGTATGCATGCTCCAGAATAGTACAAAGTGAATAGGAACCACCTGGAAAAAAATAAATAAAGATATAATTTGACTTCCAGTGCATGAGGCTGGAGTCATTTGCTCTCATACTGGTATATGTTTTTAAAATCAGCAATTTAAAAAAAAGAGATGCAGATAAATAAATATGTAATCCTGATAAAGCAGTCCAATCTTGAAAAAGACCACAGTTGATGGGTAACATTAAATCCTGCTTCACTGACCCAAAACTGACAAATGTTCCCGACAGCAGAATCATGATGCCAAAGTTCTCCGTATCGGAAAACACCAGTAAAAGCAGGAACTTTACTAAGTCCAAAGTCATGTTCAAGGAGTTCTGCACCCCACCGATGCTTCCACGTCTCATCTCTTCTACCTGGGCAGAGTAAGAAACAACACAAAAATTAAGAACGCACGATTTCAAAATATTTTGGCAAGAAAAGTGGACCAACCTTCTCCTGCATGATCTGCGTGATGCAGATGTCTATGATCCATAAGCCAAACCTAGACAGGATGATGCCCGTCATGAGCACGCTGATTGACGTGTATTTGTCCCAGAAACTCTGATTCTCTGAATTCAGAGGCAATGTGTGAATCCCATTGGCTTCCTTGTCATCCTGACAACTGTTGTAAAAGGCAGTGAACTGGACATGTGACGGGTCAAACGGTGATCCTGGGCACCAGAGGGATGCCACACAAATCAGCAGGCAGGAAATTTCCATCACAAAGCCCAACATGGTAGTCTTCTCAATCCCCATCTTCCGTCGCATTGCTGGATACACCAGGCTTCCACCAATTCCAAACAGGGCACCAACACCTGTCAGGATTCCAACCACGATATCAGGAAGACCCTGAAGAAATAATTGAGAAATTATTGTAATTCAGCCATTTCCTTCCATGTTGTTACAAGTCCTACTGTTTGTCCATGTACAGGCAAGCTGCAAATGACATCAATTGATTTACATGAGAGCAAATTTTTTTTAAACATCCACATGTCTGTCCTTGCCTGATTTATGGCATATCCTACGGTGTCACTGTCAAACCCAAGCACAGTCATGTAGAGAGAAGCCAACCCTAGCCCTGCACATCTCACAGGGTGGCTGAAGTAAGACTTCCATGCTGCCAGGTAGGTCACGTCTGCCATCTCACAGCGGGAGGTGCACACATGCTTCTCAGTACAGCCCGATGCCTTCTTCTCTGCCAAACGAGGACATTCTTTGTAAATGAGATGGAGCAAGTGGTATTCCAAGGACATGGACACCAGGTTCCACAAGATCATGGTCACTGCTGCCCAAGTTGGAGACATGTAGGTAAACAGCACGCCAACCAACCCGGGTGCAAGGGTGAAAGTCACGAGGTCAATGCTGCGAAGCTTTGAGTTCATCTCTGGAAAATAATTAATGCAACTAGCTCAAGTATAATAAAGAGTAATTTGCTCCAAATTGGACAATCCTTCTGTACCTGCAAGAACTTCATTATCACCTCCAGAAATCACGACCGTCCAATCCTTCTCAATGTTGATCTTGGAAGCAACACTAGCCAAGTCAGCAAGGCAGGTCACAATTATAATAAGTGCGTAGAAAACATACTCCATCCACACCGCATATTGACTCTCCATAAACACGCACAACAGCACACCAGCGATGGTCACGCACAAATTTTGAACCCCAATGGAAACTCGGATCGCTGTAAATAAATGACACTCTGCCTAAGGGTGTTATTAATGCAACCAATATGTACTATATCACTCAAAAAAATGGAGCCGATTGTGCCAATAAAAAATAGTCTCCATCTTTTTGAGCGATATACTGTAGTACATGTACTGAGCATATGCACATTTACAGCCAAGGCAATGCTTAATTAAGAAGACGACGGTACTACCCACATTATCATCATCATCATCATCATCATCATCATCATCATCTATTGATTCTATTCATAAATTTATTAATTCATTTCACTCACGGCATATTCCCATCAAGATGGGGTTACCAGCGATGACCAGGTACAATCCACCTGGCGATCTCGTACAGTACAACGCACTAGTATAATCAAGAGTATATATCCTCTGATGACTGCGGTCAGGCCAAGCAGAGGGTATAATATGGATAGGATGATAATGAAAAGGATGACATGAATACATACAGACACTCGCGCAATGTACACATATAAACATACAAAAAAAAATTCATAATAATAATCTTCACATATAAAAAGCAAAGTTTGTTTGTCCATTACCCTATTGCAATGGTTTACCATGGCATCAATTAACCATGGAAACAAGCCGAGCGTATAAGAACAGGCTCTGCTACTAGTCTATACGTATAAAAGGCGAAGTTCGTTAGTTTGTTCGTACATAGCAACTCTACGGGTTCAAATGGCAACCAGCAGGTCTCCATATAGCATCAAACCATATGGCAACAGGCCGTGCGAAGAACGGGCTCTTGCTATAGCTGCTAGTTATTATATTATAAATGACACACTTTACAATGTAAAAAAAAGGAACGGTCCGGCCATGTAGGACTTTACCTCTCAACCTGGGGCTGCCATCAATCCACTTTCCAACCAACGCACCGAAGGAGATGACGGACAAGGAACGAATGAACCCGTAAGTGGCCGTGAGCCTGAGTGAGCTTGGACACAAGATGACCAGGTAGCGTCCCAGTGCGTACTGCCACATGCGGTCTCCCCATGCTGAGAAGCTCTCTCCCATGTACAGCTTGGAAACAGAACTGAACCGCCTCGTCGTCGTCGTCGTCCACTTCTTATTACCTACTGTCGTAAAAGAACATGTACATGTATACATTTGCATTGCTGTGCACACTAACCTTCAGCGTCCTCCTCTTCCTCTTCCTCCTCCATGACACCCTTTCCTTGTCCACCAGTCAATAAGGCTCCATCTGCAGAAGGTCAAACACAACTGACCAATTCCAAAATTTCCCGCTCGCCATCAACTGAAAAACAACTGAGCATCACGTGGCGCAACCGGACAAGATGGCGGCGCACACTCACTTTTTTGTGAGAAGAAAAGGGCGCATGAGTTTTTGATCCGTTTCGGGATCGGTTGGACGAATATGGCGGAGACTATTCAGCTGAAGGATCTGCGGGTGGTTGCGGATCCGATTTACCCTTGTACGGATAGCATCAGGAGGGCAGGGACGCCCATTGTCATCGATAATGGTATGAACGCCCAAAGAGCATAATCATTAGCTCTTGGCATAATGATTTTTTTTTAATGTTTTGTAATTATCTGTGCTTGTTGCAAGGTTCGTACCAGTGCAGAGTTGGATGGGCGACTGATGAGAAGCCGAAGATGGTCTTTAAGAACTTGATGGCCCGCCTTAGACGTGAGAAAGGGAAGAAGGTACGTGTATCATGCCGCTTTACGAAGCAGTTTTTTTTTTAATTGGGAATTATTGGCTTCTCGGCAGGATGTGGAGATTCTGGTTGGGAACGACATAGCCAATATCGAGGCGGTCCGTTTCCAACTGAAGACACAGTTTGAGAAGAATGTCATCACGCATTTCGAGGCACAGGAGCATGTGTTTGATTACATATTCACGCACATGGGTATAGACACGGAAGGGTCTGTCAACCACCCTGTTGTCCTGACTGAAGCTTTTCTTAATCCAAACTACTCACGACATTGTAAGTACAGCTCATCTTGCCAAATCGCATGTACACTCATTACGCCTTACTCCTGCAGTGGTGTCAGAGCTCCTCTTCGAATGCTACCATGTCCCGAGTATGGCATTGGGAGTCGATGGTCTGTTCAGTCTTGGTCACAACTGTCCCGCAGGCAGCTCAGCCTTGTTGGTGAATTGTGGACACCATACCACGCACATCCTGCCAGTACTGGAGGGTCGTGTTGACTCATCACGTGCAAGGCGCATTAGCATCGGAGGATTCCACATTACATCGTTCATGCACCGTCTACTGCAGCTCAAGTACCCAGTACACGCACCAGCCGTTACTCTAAGCAGAGCTGAGGAACTGGCTCGAGGACACACGTATGTGGCAGAGGACTACCAAGCAGATCTTCGACGCTGGGCAGATTTCGACTATTACGATGCCCATGTTCGCCGTGTGCAGCTTCCATACACACCAGCACCAGTCGTTGCGCTGACACCTGAACAGCAAAAGGAACGTCGCAAAGAGCTTGCGAAACGGCTTGTTGAAATGAATGCGCGTCGACGTGAAGAGCGGCTGGCTGAAGATGAAGAGCGGCTCCAATGTCTAATCAACCTCAAGGAAACATGGGATGAAGGAGAGGAGGAGGAAATGGAGGCCGCTTTACGTGAGCTGGAGGTGGAGTCGGTTGGGGACCTGCAGCGACATATTTCGCAGCTGCAGTCAAAGGTGGAGCGAATCAAACTGAAGATGGCTGCTCCAGCATCCCAAGATGAGGGGGTGAAGGAGGTGAAAGGAAGGATTGGGCCGAAAGAGAAGGAGAACCTGGAGAGTTGGCTGGAAGGGATCAGGCAAAAAAGGGAGGGCATCCTGAAGAAGAAGGCAGCCAGGAGACAACGGAGGACAGACATGGCCAAGAGAAGGACCGTGGCTGCACAGGAGAGGATGAGAATCATCAGCCAACTAGCCAGGAAGGAAAAGAAGGACGACACCTTTGGGATGAAGGACGAGGACTGGGATGTCTACAAGGCCATCAGCAAGGTACTGCACTATCGCTGTCATTCCCTGATGAGTACTTATGTATTGAACATTGCAGGAAGGTGGGGACACGGACAGTGAGGCTGAGCAGGAGGAGTTGAACGAACTGGAAGCTGCCTTGCGGTGCCACGACCCCCAGTTCCAAAACCTTGGAAACACAGCTGCAACCACAGCCGAGAGCTACCAGCTGCACGTCGGGGTGGAGCGTGTGCGTGTCCCCGAACTATTATTCCAGCCATCCATGCTCGGACTGGACCAGGCAGGGATCGCAGAAACAGTCGACTACGTGTTGCGCCAGTACCCTCCTGATGTCCAGATGGAGCTGGTTGGCAATATATTTCTCACTGGCGGATCTGCTTCATATCCAGGCCTACAAGAGCGTGTGACCAAGGAACTGCTGGAGATGCGACCCTTCCAGTCAAAATTCATGGTCACTAGAGCAAATAACCCTGCGTTGGATGCTTGGAACGGAGCCAAGGAGTGGGCTGCTTTGGAGGACAATATGAAGTCGTTTGTGACCCGAGCTGAGTATGACGAGAAGGGCGGGGAGTACCTGAAGGAGCACCATGCTTCCAATCAGAATTCATCATGGCCAGCACCCTTGGTGGTCATGTCAGGCGATGCCTGGTCAGGTCAGGAGGTCACACTTGAAGGAGAGATTGTCGAGGTCATGGATGCAGAAGTGGTGGTCTCCTGAGATTGGCCCAAGCGCCATACTACTTCAAAAAATCAGATGAATTTGTGGAAAGGACTTACTGACGATAAAATGTTCAGATATAATTTCATACTGAATTTCCTATGATAGCATATACTGTATCTGTGGCATCAAAATGTAGTTTAAAAATAAAAGTACCTTTGGTTATGACTAGGGGGTTCATTATTGCAGGGTGCGTTAATCAAATGAGTAGTGCTGGAGCATGTCAAAAGCGCACGATTCCCAGGACACGTCTCGTATGGACAGCAAGTTATTTTGCTGCATAGTGTACACATCGTCTGGTTGAAAGTATTCAAATAACTTCGCAAAGTGGAACAGATGCCCTCGACGCTGTCTGGAATACAATGCAAACAGGAACCACCTGGAATGGAAAGGAATTCCGCTTAGTAACTACCACTGAGCAGCGCTTATGTTAGAGTGACATGAAGGACTTACCCCAGACATACGCATGAGAAAGATAAGAGCACAAGTATGCCGAAGGTATTCCAGTTAGGCAGGGCAATGACTAGCACAAACTTCATGAGTTCCATCACCATGTTTATGGAGTTCTGAACACCACTAATAGCTCCCCTCTTTGTCTCTTCGACTTGCTCCTGAATGACTTGATTTACACTTAAATCGGCAGTCCACAGACCAAATCTTGCAAGAACAATTCCTGCCATCAACAGACCAACGGAGGTGTATTGCTGTTCAGACGCGCTCGTAGTGCTGACAGTGACATTGTCTGTAGCATTGTATGGTATGGTCTCGTTGGCAACGATACCAGTTGGGTCAAATGGGGAGCCAGGTGCCCACACGGATGCAACGCACAGCAATAAGCAGGCCACCTCCATTCCAAAGCCAAGGAGTCCAGTCCGTTCAACCCCGATCCTGCGGCGTATTCGCGGGAAAGCCAAGCTACCGAGGATTCCAAACAAGGCTCCTACAGCAGTTAGTATCCCAGAAATGGATTCCGATATCCCTTGGGCGTAGGCATAACCCACTGTCACGCTGTCAAATCCAAGCACCGTCATGTACAATGCTGCCAGACCAAGTCCTGCAAAGCATATTGGATGCTGGAAGTACATGGCCCATGCACTCCAACACGTGACGGGGGAGTCTGCTGGCACTTCGTTGTCGATTCCTTTTCTCCGTGAGAGGTCTGGGAATTGCTTGTAGATCAGCTGCATGACCCACAGCTCCACAACCATTGAGACTAGATTCCATCCTGCCATAAACACAGCTGCAGCCGAGGGAGATATGTAGGTCATCACCTGACCGACCAGAATTGGCGCCACAATGTATGTCGTCAGGTCAATACTGCGCAAGGTTGAGTTCATCTCTTGCAAAATAGAAGTTGTCAGTTATTAACACCTCTGCAATTATTACTCAACAATGCGTACTTGCGAGCATCTCGTTGTCCCCACTGGTAATGACCACGATCCAGTCCTTCTCTATTATTATCTTTGTAGCCACACTTGCCAGTTCGCCCAAGCAGGCCATGAATATTACGCTCAGGTAGATCACTATAGGCAGCCATTCTTGCGTCCCTGACTTCAGGTGATCTTCAGAGTACAAGAATATGCAGAGGATAGTGGCAGATACACCAACAGCAACATTCTGTATCCCAATCGATATTCGAGCCGCTGCAAATTTGAAAGATAAAAGTACTGATACAATAGTTGTCTATGTAAACATAAAAACCTTGCTATTAATTTCAGTTTTAACATTCTTGTTGAATCATGACACAAGCTCGGTTACCTCTGAGGCGTGAACTCCCATCAATCCACTTTCCGATCAAGGCGCCAAACAATATCACGGACCCAGACCTCACGAATCCATAGAGCGCAGTCAGCACAAGCGATTCCGGGACCAGTTGGATCATGAACAGTCCGACTGCAAATCCCCACATGCGATCTCCCCATGACGACAAGGTATGTCCGCAATACAGCTTGAAATAGGGGCTCCGAACCCATTCCAGCCATCCTAGAAATAAAAATGCAGCTCATACCTCATTTCCAATCAGCAAGTACTGCACAGTCTCATTTTTACGACATGTTGTTCAGCGGTTATCAATATTTGCTTTAACACACAATGTTAGCTGATCAAGATTTTGTGGCCATTTGCACAGTACGTTACACATGTAACATTTTCTGCCAGATGCATTCACTACGACAATTATTACGACTAATCACTCATTGTGCTTTATCATTACACTGGTACTAATCGCTCTCGTTCTCATTTCAACGGCAACCGAGCCGACTTGCCTGCCATGTTGCTTTCCTCTGATTGTTTGTTGGCCTACTCACCTTAACCAAGGTTGCCATTACTATTCAGCATGCAACCTCTCGCTTCATGCAATTCCAAAGTCCACCTGTTTGCCTTACACTCTAGTGCAAAAAAAAAAAAAAATGTACGCAACACTTAGTGGGAAGACATTCCTTTTTACCAAATTCGAGGGTTACAGGCGGTTAACTCTTTGTTTTTCTTTTCACATGGGTAGCAATTGTCGCCACAATAACAAGTCAAAACAAACAAAAAAAATGGGCATTTCAAAAGTAAAAAGTGAAACACTGGATAAATTTACATACCCAGGCATCGCACAAACTTTCCCCATTTTCTTTTCTCTCTTTTAATAAGTTGGGAAAACACGATCGGGAGGAAGTTAAACTTATGACTATAAACACACTATATTGGCAATTCAATTCGCACACAAAAAAAAAGTGTGTCCTTTGTTTTAAATTTTTCGGGTAAATCAGTCTGAGCAGCTTCCTCCCAAATCGGATGCAGACACCTTCTCATTAATTAAACCTATCGCATTTTATAATCACAGGGCAAGGTACATGTGGGGCAGGATCGGAAGGAAAGGAAGGGGGGGAAAAAATTGCTTCCAATGATAACATGGTATTGGGAGGAACTTAATTACAATGGGAGGATTGAAAAAATTAATATAAAAATAGGCACCATATCTATGGAGTATAAGTTTCCAATCATTAATAAACGGCAAGGAAAATACTGCGTGTGACCATTGCGAAAATTAATTTGAATTACGAGATTGCCATGCGAGTGACAAAATATAAAATGCAATAATTCATTAGGAATGTAAACATAGTCCCAGAATCATATCAATTCAGTTTTAAAGTGTCTAGGTCTGGGTGCAATGGGTCAAGGGGTCGAGGGTCGAGGGAAAGGGAGCCTAAAACTCACAAGTATTCCTCATGTGCTTGAACAACCAGTGTCCAATTGATAGATCCATATTGATAACCTTTTTTTTTTTAAACGTCACTTCCCCAAGTCCATAGTTCCAGGAACACTCCGCACCAGTTCAAACAAAAATGTTTGTTTTTTTTCAACAAAAAAAAAAGCACATGGTGCATTTGGTAAACTGATTGCAAAAAAAAAAATGCTCTACGCAAAATAAAAAGGATTTGCACTAGTTCCCACACAGTGGCAAAAATACAACAAATTATTGCATGTATCGGTTATTGTTGGGATGGGCCGACCATCATACCTGTTGATTAAAAAAAAATAAAAAAAAATGAACATTATAGATAAAAGAAGTGAATAAGTGCTCTGGAAGGAGAGAAGTTACCGTACAGGATGAATCGGGAGAGAAAAGCAGTTTGCAAACAATAGTAAATTAAGATTGTGATCAGGTTAGGATGTCTTCAAAAAGATGGGGCAGGGAGGATGGGAAAGGGGGAATTATAAACAAAAAATTATAAATCACAAACAGATTGCACTCTGCATAACTTCCGGGTACTTTGCCACCAACATTCCTCCCGGACAGCCAGACCCCGTTTGTATAAAAGTCCGTATCTGTCTGCATGATCCTCGATGGCTGATTCTTCCCAGGACTCGACATTTTACATCCGCCTCCATGTGGCTCTGCTTCCTCTCCAGGAGGGGTCATTCTTTCCTCACAAATGTTCTTCCACTTTAATACACAAAAAGAAGGAACCACGTAAGTTGCATTGTTGACTATGATCTACTGACTTTTTTAAGTGGCATTAAAATCTTGTCTTGGAGGACAAGGAGAGAACGTAACAAACCTTATCGTCTTCTTCTCTACATTCTTTGGCTCTGGCCTGGCTCGATTGAGCACTTTGAGGAAGTCTGAAGTCTTGGCACGCATCCTGGAGTGAATGTACGCTTTAGAGCACTTGATGTGGTAGTGGAGGTAGTCCCTGAAGATGTGGATTAGGTTGATGGTGTTGTCACGCGTGTTCCGGTTTGTGTGCCTTGGAAACAACACTGCAGAGGAAGAAAATATACATTAACATGAGACTTACTTTCATACAAACTCTTATCAATTACAGCAGCGTGACAAATAATATTAACTGAGATTTCATCACGAGCGACTTACCAAAGGTAATGTAACCTATGTTTTCCCCAATCCTGGCATCCGTGTTCTGCAACTCCATGGGTGGCTCCCTGTGGCTGAACAGCACTTGAGGTGCAGTGTGACTTGCACGCCTGCCTTCCTTTAGCTCCTGCATGAACACCTTTCCTATTACCACATCATCCTCATCCTTGAAGATTGTGCTGAACACCACCGTCACTCTATCAGACTTGGCCTCCACATACCTGTCAAAAAACACCACCGATGAAGCTCCACTCCATGCCAAATGCATCAAAAATATTTTAACGAACAGGAAATTAAAACTTACATGGTTTCATCATCCCGATAATGAATTACTGCTCTCTTCTGCCCTTCGATCCCTTGCTCCTGGAACTCAAAGTACTTCTCAAACACTGAGGCGAAGCAATTCCTCTTCAGCAATCCAATTTTCTTCACCCACTCTGGCCAGTCTTCCGGGATGGTGTCCAAGTCCACCAAAATTGACACGCTGTATCCTGCAGCAAGAAAAGAAGGAAGAATAAAGCATTGCCGCAAATCCCACCAGCAATGAGCAAGTACATTACCATCTTCAGCAGGTATGAGCATTGAGCCATATTCTCGCTTCAACAACGTATCAGCACCATGTTCAAGAAGTTCAAGGTAAAATTTTAGAGAGATGCTAACCTGTAAGGGACAACATGGTATAGAACAATTTACACAAAATCATTTGGTCGTATCCTTCCTCATAACATATTATTTACTGTTATTTGCCATTTTTATCTTGCATGTATGCATGGGTGTCAATTTGTCACATTACTTGCTGGCAATATTGAAGTTTATTGTTGACAACAACACCTAACAAGAATACAATTGGTCATCAATCAACCAACACACTGGCCCCTGGTAATGTTTGATTTTTTTTTCCTTTTTCCAATGACACCATGAAAATAACTGGCCTTAATCTTACTATCGCTTCTAAGATAAGGGTTACCCAAGGAAACCATTATCACTCTCCAAAAGCCACTTCCCTCAACGGACTTACACTAGATAAAATCTCATTTTTAAAGCCTTTCTTCTCACCTACTGAAAAAAACACATATACTCACTCTGACTTTCGTCTTGTCCCCATTCAGGTTGGACAGGTGAAAAAGCACGCCATCGAAGTCCGCAATAACGACATCTATCGACTCAGGTTTTTGACTGCAAAGGAAAGTTACGAAATGTCAGTACACTTCATCCAATGACACATTTTGGTGACTCCATGACTAAAGCATGTCCTCCACACCCCATGAGTCATCCACACCTGCATCAAAAAGCATGCCTGTACTTCAACTTGTAATAAAGGTCATACATGGCCATACAAGGTCATAAAAGGGCAGCCTTTTAGTTTTAATCGTAATGTCTTTTCCGTAACCGATTTCCAAGTCATTCATGATTATGTTTAATTATGGTTGGGGGGGCATTTGGCTTTTTCTGTACAGTACAGTTGATGTTACTTATCAAGAACAGGGCAGTGCCTAGTCTTCCTTATTATTCGAACACATATCGTTACATGTTAATTTTCACTAATCGTAACCATTTAATGACAGCCGCATCCTGTCATGTGCCGTCAATCCCTTCATTTGAATAGTGCTGTGCTTCACATGGGGAGCCTGTAGGTAGCCTACTGCTAGCTTCAGCGTATTACCATCAGCTTCGGACCTCCCCAAGCCTGTAGTTACTGCCAACCCCTTTCCGCAACAGATATCCAAGCCGAAGCAATTATTTGCGCATGTGTCTAACTGAGGCATTTTTCTGTACAGATTAGACGTGACAGTGCCCACAGCCTTAATTATTATTCGTATCGTTCTAATTAGCACACTAACGGGCAACCATTTGAATGACAGCCTGAGCGTGTCAAGTGAGACTGACCCTGCCAGAGCGTTCTTATACTTGACAGTAAGCGTCTCTTCGATGATTCGGTTGTTGATCTCCAGAAGGATCATTCTGACCAGACTTCTTCTTCTTCTCTGGTGTGGTCAGCCCAACTGCTGCATCTAGGCCCCCTTTGCCTCCTTCTTCTTCCTCCGTCACCACAAATCCAAGTTGGGGGGTCCAGCCCCAATCCAAAGCAGGGAAGGTGTCGGAGCAGCAATCGAAACGTCTGTCTGGTTTTTTTTTCGGGGAGGGGACAGTTTCCGTCGGCTTCTTCTGAAGGGAACGAGAGAGAGGAGAGGAGGAGGAGGAGGGGTTCTCACCGCAACATGGCGGATGGAAGGAAATCAGGGTTGCCAACTCGATCAGCGATGTGTCATCCGTCAACAGGGCCGGCCGAAAGATAAGCGAGAGGAAATGTACCGTTGGATGACTGTGCGCGATTTTATAACTAAATAAGGGCAGATTGGTTTTAAGTGTTTTTAAATTTTTTCGAACTGAAGTTGGCGAAGTGATGGTGACAAGATGGCGGCGCCCAGGGAGGAGTGACCCAAGATGGCGGCCGATCTGAAGCCATCTGGCGGAAGCCGGCTGAACTTCAAATATTAAGGCGGTAAATCCAAATTGTCAAACACTTGAGCATTACTCACAGTTTGTACTTTAGTAATATTACTAGATACTTGGAAATGTCTCACTCGTCGGGCATCATGAAATACTCTGTACCGCTCTGTACCATGCTACATGATATCATGAGCGGTCATGAGCAATATTATAATTGTAATCTCAAGAACAAACACACGATGTAGATTAGTGCACACTAGTTTTTCTCAGGCCAGTGCATAAACTCAGAAGATATGCACAGAATTTGTGAACCATCACGAGCATGTAAACCGCAAAACATTAAAAGAGCATCATTGGTGAGTGTCTCATGGAACATCAATTTTCAATGCTCTGCTAATGCTCCTGCGATGCTTTTTTTGTTGCTAAAAAGCATCACAATAGCATTAGAAATTGATGTTCCATGAGAGACTCACCAGTGGTGCTCTTTTGATGTTTTACAGTTTACGGTGTACGGAGTCTCTCATGAAGCATCAATTTTTAATGCTCTTTAATGCTCTTGTAATGCTTTGATGGTGACATTGTAATGATTTTTGTTGCTAAAAATCAACAAAAACATTACGAGAAAATTACAAGATCATTTCAAAATGGTTTCTACATGGGTGATGCTCTTTTAATGATTTGCGGCGCTTAGCAGTTTCCAGTGTAGCCGTGATAATTAAAATATACACACCTTGAGGGTCCTCGCAAAATCACTCGCTGTTGGTGTTCGTAATCTTCCCAAAATCAAATCCATAGGCTTTATTATTATTATTTTTATTTACTGTTTTATTTTTTTTTCCAATCAATAACTTAAATCACTGGACTCTTTATGATTTCCTGACCAAAAAAGAAACATTGACAACTGAATGTAGACAGATCACAGCCCTAGAATAGTCTCCAAATATTTACATATCTTTTCTGCTTTTTCGAACCAAGTCGGCTGCAAATACAACACTCAAAAGTAGTGTTACAGTCGCTTCTGTACACATCAAAAAATAGATGGCAATGTTCACTCACTGTACATAAAAGAAGTGAAAATAGAATCTGGTGATGACTTGAGCAAAACTCACATCAAACCACTTTTTAACAGCGTCCTTTCTTTTTGTGGGTTTTTTTTTTTCTCTTTTTCTCTTCTTAAAGAAACATTCTCAGGAGGTGGGGGGTGGAGGGGGGCGAGGTAGGTGAGGGAAAGGACAGTACCATAATTAATACCACTACACAATTGGTTGGGGGGTAAAATTGGGAGAAGTACTTTTTTTTATGGAGGGAACATTGTCGGGGGGCGGGGGAAAGGCTGGCCATAATGTTCAACACACACGTAAAAACGGGGGAGTATCGGTCTACAGATTGTATGAGGGCAGAAGTGGAGGAGGGAGGGGGCAGAAAATGGGGGAGGAAAATCACACAAAGCAGCGGCGACCTCCCTACATTTTTTTTTATCTTCCTAAAAAAAGTTCACTTCGACGAAACACTTATGCTTTTTCTTTACGTACACAATAGACTTTTTTGTTAACTTTTTCTGGCTTCTTTTTTTGTTGTATCCTCTAGTTGTGAGAATGCTTCTTTAACATTTGAAGAAAAAGTTTTGGGTTTGAGTGGGGGGGAGGGGGGCACAGTTTTTTTTTTTCTCTCCACATAATTTTCTTCTTCCGACTACACACTTTTCTGTAGGGGCAAGTGTAGGATGCAAGTTCGGTGGGGGGGCAGGGGGAATAGTAGGAAATTACACATGTGCACATGTGTGTGTTCTGTATAGGTGTATGTGTGTGTGTATACTGCCCCTTCCCCAGTTAAGTAAAACTGAGGTAAAGTACATGGCAGGAACCCTTGATTTAAAAAAAAAAAAACAAAAAAATCTGAGCGGAATCCCAATTTTCCACTCGGATTTTCCTCGCTTTGCTCTCGATCTCTCTTTTCCTAACAGCTCTACAAGCCTACATACAGCGATGCCATTTTTTTGTCAACCAGCAGAAATGGTTTTTCTTTATATATCAAAAAGGAAAAAAAAAAGATCCGCCTCATTAATGTCTGAACTGATTATCAAAGAACAGTCATTCATACTACATACAACATTATTATCATCATTATTATTATTTATCCAGAAGCCAAGAAAATGTACAGCGACTATGTAATCTCTCTCATTTATATACAAAGTATTTACATGGTTGTTTGTAAAGTGATGAAGTTTACGATACATGAGTTTGATGAGATGGGTTTTTTATGCTAAGTTTTTAGAATGTAAATAGTGATCCCCAAGTTTCGTTCCAGGACAAAGGACTTTGTAAGGGACATCAGGGTAGGGGAAATAGGAAAGGGGGAAAAAAAACTTTCACTTGGGGGAAGGAGTTAGAAAAAAAGGTTGTTTTTTTGGGGATTGGGGGGTTGTTTTTTTAAATTTTTTCATTCTGCATGAGGAAGGGTATGAGGTTTTTCAAAGGGTAAACTCAATGCTTCCTGAGCATGAGCATTTTAACATGAGCACCATTGCCAGTCCCAAGGGGGGAAAAAAAATTGCCAGTCTAAAAAATAATTAAAAAAAGACAACCATTTTAACTCGCCCCCATTGTCACACATTGATGGGGGGGAAGAAGTGGGAACGAGATAAAAGTGGTTCAGTGTACTTTTGTTGGTTTGTTGCATCCATCGTTTTGCCACTATTGAGTTGCACTGTTTTACAAGATGGGTAGGGAAACAAGACGAACAAAAAAACATTGAAAAAAAAAACACATGAAAAAAGTTGTGACTCTTGACAATGCTAACAAGTGGATGACACTTATCACTTAGGCCTTTGTTGTAGCTAAGCCTAAATTCATGGGAGGTGGGCGTGGGGGGAACAGGAGGGAGAGGGTAAGTGTCCATATTTAAACACATAGTACGTATCTCCGCAGTGGAAAACAGTCGACATGGAAAAAAAAAAAAGAATCCATCTAATGTAACTAGCTGTTTTTTGGATTTTTGTTTTTTTGTTCTCTTGCATGGTGATGGCCTTTCTTCTTACCCTTTTGTGCCTATTCCCATCAAAATGTTCAATCACTCATTGTTGTCTTTCTTCTTTGGGTGAATCGCGTGGGGGGGAGGAGAGTATCGTTGGTACTTGCAGTGTACGGTCATCTCAAACAGTGGCAATGATAACCAGTAAGTAAGTTATATCTGCCACTCCGTGAAGTAGGTCTGGTGCTATCCTTGCAAGGTTCTCGTTGGCAAAGTCGCACGACGGGAAGATGTGCACAACATACGCCGCCTGCCAAAGAATAAGACAGGATGAACATTTGTCACCAGACCAGAAGTTCAAAAAGAAAAGGGAAAACATGCATCATTATTTCCAACATGACATTAAACATTTTGAAGAGGGTATCGCACCTGTTGTGACCCAGGTGGTGCAATATTGACTATTCCGGCAGCTTGTTTGAGCTGCAGGTAGGTGATGAATCCGTTCCTGAGGTTGTTACTCTGTTGCAGTACATCCATGTGGTCACGTCCGCAGGGCAAGGCCAGAAGCATGCAGTGCTCGTTATCCATCTGCATCTTCCTAGCTACGCCCTCGATCTGTGTCTGCTCCAGTCGCATCCTCTGGGCTATCCTGAGCGGGGTGCTCCCATCTGAATGGCAGCGAAGGGAGTCACGGGCCACGTCCGGGTTGCCCATCACGAAATGCATCTGCACTGCTGCCTGGTCGTTCTTCAATGCCAGCAATCCTTGCCACATCACAGGATAGCGCTGCAAATGAAGGAGAATTGGTTAAATGGAAGTAATCAATGTGACTGATTTGAAACGCAACTATTAAGGATGACAACAAATCACTGCTCCTGTATGGACCTTAAACTAATACTAAAAATATACCAGGGTTTTGGAAAGTCAGTTCATGGATGGTTGGATAGTTGGATAGTTGGTTGGATGGTTCGGGAGAACCCATGGTGTAGTCACAGTTCCCAATCCACTAGAGACCCACCTGCAGTAGCATGAGCAAGGAGTCTGCCTGAGGTGGCACCTGACTGGCATGAGGTGGTGTTCTCACTTGCACCCGAGAGTGCGGGTGAGGCGGGAGGTGTGGGGGAGCCTCGGATCCTGGGGTGGGATGAACCCGTACTCCGGGTGCTAGATGCGGATGCTGCTGGTGCAGGGAATGCGACGGAGGTGGTGGCTGAAGAGGAGACCGCCTGTAGGTGTCTACCGGCTCCTCACCAGTCAACTCTGCGTACGGATGGGAGAAGGTTTGCCGCGGTTGATGAGGAGGTGCCATGTGTGGAGGAGGCAAGTGGTGCTTCTCTTCTGGGCCACCCCCTGCCTGTTGCCTGTGAGATGGGATGGGATGGGGAGGGGGAACTCCGTGATGCGCATACACATTGGCCACCATAGGGGAGTCAGTGCTGCGGTCGTGGGAGTGGGCATGTGGTGAGGGGGCGTGTGGGGAAGGTGCATGAGGTGATGGCGCGTGAGGCGATGGAGCGTGGGGCGAGGGAGCGTGAGGGGAGTGGAGGTGGGAGGGTATCGGCACTCTGGCCTGAGTCGGCTGATTCTGAGGTGGAGTGGGACGGTTCGTGGGCCTGTGTAACTCTAAGGGGGTGCTCCCAGGACGGCCCTCCTCAGCCTTGTCTTGGTCCTTCATGTCCACCGACTGGCGAAGGTCTGCAAAAAATGGTCAAAATTACCAATGTGTCTACGAAAACTTATGGAGTGTGCACCATTATTCTGAAAAACTGGCAGTGTTAACTTAGAAAATAGATCACCAAAATGTACTCACTCTGTGGAATGTGGTATGGCATGTGGGCATGCTGCACCAAGGCTTCCTGGTGCGCCCTCAGGTACTGCTGGTAGAGGATCTGCTGGTGCACGTAATGCGGCGACAACTCCGGAGGTGGACCAGTAGGATGCAGCACATGTGGCGGAATCCCCAAATGCTGACCCTGGCACACACAAAACAGAGTTACCAAAAGTCTTCCTTGGTTAACGGAGCATGTTTGACTTCCATACTCACACACATGAGTGGCGTAATCATGCAGATAACTGTGCTTACCTGGCTAACATGCTGATAGACAGAAGAAGAAGGGTGGTGGGGTGGTGGTGGGGAAGATTGCGTTCGGTTAGAAACCCTTTCCACAGGTGGTGGTGGAGGATGCGGAGGACCCGTTTGCAGGTACTCTTTGTTGTGTGGTGCAAGTAAGTACTGGGGGGTTTGAAGCAGCTCGGCTATTACTCCACCTGATCGGTTATGGCTCACATGCTGGAAGTACATTTTTTTTGAGGGGGGTGTTGGGCAAGGGGGGGAAACCAACCAACCAACCAATCAACTACAGTACTCTCCAAAAATTAAACTGGGGATGACTAGAAAGCTGCTGCTTGCAACAGTACTGTTGCATTAATATTATAATTCATAACAGCTGCAGACGCATCTGTTACTTTACTCAAACAACCTTGGTGATAATGAAAATATCAGTAAAAGACTAAAAGTGCAATAAGCAGCAGCTTTTGATGTCATGACCTCACCAAAAAAAGAAAAAAAAGAAATGAGAATGAATGTGGCAGTGCAAATCTACATTTCCTAAGCTTGTTAAAAATACTACAACCCATGCGCAATTTTTTTCGGGTGAGTAAGAATTTACGTGAAACAACTGTCCTAAAGCAATTAATACTCACCAATGAAGCATCATATGGCGCGTGTGGTGATGCTGCTGGTCTTCCAGGGCCTCCTGGACTTGCCGCAGGAATCAACATGCCTCGACCGATGGCAGACACATCAACCTTTGGCGGGACTGGGTGAGCTGGATGTGACAAGGCATCTTCGCTCCGGTGGATGTGCGCATGAGGTTCCTCCTTCTCTTTCCCGACTGGTTCAAACGAATCATGGTATGACGCATCACGATCTGGCAGCTTCGTCGGTCTGGTTGACGGGGTTGATGTTGAAGGAAGCGATGGAGGACGCACCACAACACTAGACGCTTGATGTGCTGGCAGAGGCTGTGTTGATATGACGCCTTGGTGGTTGTGACCAGTGTGGTTGGTTGTCGGAAGAGGTGCGGGAGACGCTTTGGATGTGACTGTGCCAGTTGGGTATGACGGTTCCATGTGTGTTGATGGGTAGACTATATGCATTGGTGGCTGCGGTGAATGGGTCTGAAAACAAAGTTGCTTATGTCACAACCATGTCACCAATTACTTCAACAGGCACAAACAGACAAGACTTGAAAAGGTATTGAACTGAAGCAAGAATACGATTTTATAATTGGGTCATTCCATGTCAATTCACCGAGCTTTTAAGAAAAATTGACCCTTGGGTTGTCAGATTTTGACGAAAATCGGCGAATCGCTTTAATTACGTCTTTCAAAAATACCATTTGCGCGGTTTTGAGATTTACCCCTCCTCCCCGGAGATAGGCCCACCGAAAAAAACGTCATTTTCGGAAGGTAGGGTTTCAGAAATCGGTCATATCTCGTGAACCAATTGAGCTACAGACGTCGCAGACCACTCCCTTTG
>KZ538212.1:51594-99599 GCA_000934665.2 Catajapyx aquilonaris | reverse complement strand
CCCCCTATATCCCCCCCAACCCCTACTCCCCCCACCATCTGGGCAACAAGCCCAAGTGACGAAGGGGAGAAGAGGTCAGACGGTATATATGTTTTTCTTTCGTATAATCCAGAGTCCGACTTGTGGGAATTGAACCACAGACCCTCAGATTAGTAGGAAAGCGCGCCAATGACCGTGCCAGACAGCCACCAACGAAAATTCTTCTCTTGGAACTCGTACCCATTCCTGCAACGACCAATAACAGTTATAAATGGGAAATTTAATAGCTATTCATAATAGCTACAAATATTGGTGGCCGGAAAAAAGGCAGTCGCTTTGGCTGGATTCGATCCTGCAACCCTTTCCTTTAGAATAAGGGAAAGGAGTGTTACCGACTGGGCTAGCCAGCCATCCACGAAAATCCAACGGTTGAAACTAGTCATTCCTCCAATACCCAATAACAGTTGTAAATGGGAAATTTAATAGCTATTTATAATAGCTACAAATATTAGTCTGGTTAATGGCCGGAAAAAAGGCACTCGCTTTGGCTAGATTCAATCCTGCAACCCTTTCCTTTAGAATAAGGGAAAGGAGTGTTACCGACTGGGCTAGCAGCCATCCACGGAAATCCAGCGCTTCGAACTTGTACCCAATTCTCCAAACCAAATAACAGTTATAAAAGAGAAATTTAATGGCTATTCATAATAGCTACAAATATTAGCATGGTTGGTAGCCTGAAAAAAGGCACTCGCATTTGCTGGATTCGATCCAGCAACCCTTTCCCTTAGAATCAGGGAAAGGAGCGATGCCGACTGGGCTAGGGCAGCCATCCACGAATAACCAGCGCTTGAAACTAGTACTCATTCCTACAAGGCCCGGTTGGCACTCGGGGAGGGCCGGGGAGGTGAGTGAGTCGGGGGGGTCGGGGGAGGTGAGGAGGAACAAGTATGAGTTTCAAACATAGAAATTTCGTACCCGCCTCTTGGCGGAGTCGGTAGCGCGTCTTCATCGTGATCAAAAGGTAGGTGGATCTAGACCCCGTGGTCGCCTTGGCCCCCTGGCCAGCTGCATCGTGTAAAAAGAAAAGGTAAGTAATTCCTCTCCCTTCTATCTCCACACAGGCGACCACAAGACTACTAGCGATAAAGATCCGGCTCGGCGGTGTGCAGGGGGCTGCTGTACGATTTAAAATGAGCGGAAAAATATTTGTACAATTTTTTTTAAACGGATGTCTGTAAATGTAACAAGGAAGCGGTACCGGTATTGCCAATTGATAAGTAAAAGTGGTAATTCCAATAATTATAACATGTTGGCACGTTGTTTGGAGATGACGCGCGAGGAGCCGCATTACGATAATGCAAAACGAAATATCATTGCAAGTTATTCGCGAGATCATGTGGGAAATCCTGTTAAAGCACAAAAGGTTTAAATGAACCTTTGTATCCAGTATAGTTATTCAGGATTCATGAATGTTTCATGTCATTACTCTAACGTACATGAAAAGATGCCGCAGTAAGTGATGGAAACATGTTATCCTAGCTCAATCGAGCCCCACGAGGAGATATTTGAGGTCATATAATATGGCAATAAATTTTAATAGCGAATTCTATGTGGATAATGTCAGAATTATCCACATAGAATTCGCTATTAAAATTTATTGCCATATCTACATTGGACTGCTGTTTATGGTAGGGAATGTATTAAAGAGTCGGTCATTGATACATAGTCCTAATGCAAGTGCTGTTTTTGTGCTCTTGAAAAGGGCCGCAGAGTAATTAAATATTTAATTTAAAGTTACATATACGTATGATGCACGGAAACTCTAATGTGTAACATTTTCCCAATCTCGTATTAAAATGATTGGTCATATTTTCTTGTTGCCAATAAGGTACATTGCGAGGATGTAAATATATGAACTACAGTATGTGATATTTGGAATGTCCCGGTTTTGACCTAAATGCTCTTTTTTTTTCTGTGTTGCAGGAAAGTCTGACACTTGCTTTTTCACATGTAAACATCAATAATCATTTTTAAAATCAAAATCCACTCGGGTCGTTTTACCAGATAAAACTAAATGCAAGCAACGTACAAAGGTTGTTAAGACCACAATCTTGATATTTAATTGCAAATACTTTTCATTGTTTGCCGTTGTTGTTAACCTGCTTCCCACAGTCAATTCTGCGAACATTTCCCATTAAAAATAATACCTTTGGCTAATGCCATGTGATAGTATGCATCCAGGTCACACTTTAAAATTATTTTTATGGGATAAGATTAATATGAGGGTGCTATCTGAAAGCTGAAATTGTTAATTTTAAATTGCTAATAAAAATTAGAGAATTTAGGGATAGGTTAAAGTTAACATTGTTATCCCGCCAATATGTGTGGTGCGCAAATTTCCTTGTTCTAAGGCTCCACATAAATCTCCATTATTCAAGAGAGTATATGTTTCATGCTATTAACGGTTATTTCCGCTTCGTGATATACTGTATGAAGCTTGCTTATGTTTATCTTTGGACTGAAATGACTGATTCAGATTTAAAATGAGCACTTCTCAATATCATTTTTGACACAGTTTTCAAACCTAAAGTGTTTTTAAAAGATATAACACAACAGTCTAAGGTTGGTATTAATTACCTTTTCACACTCAATGGTGTACCTGTGAAATTAAACCAGAAGTTGAGGTAGTTTTTGTTTACTGTTTAACATTCGTCAGTGCACTTGGGCATTTTGAACTAGAGGATTCTATCACCTCGAATACTTTCATTTTTAGGCATATGGGGACATATCCGCATTTTCAAGCAAATGGATACATATCCATAACTTAAAGCGGATTATCTGCTCAGGTAACCACCTTTCAGGGAAGGTGATTATCAATTTCGATTGACGTATTTGTTTGCTATATTTACAAATCAATGCAGCTTTGCTAGGCGATTTGGTTTGGCCTGTACAGGTTTTTCATGAATACTGAAAATTTCAAAATATGGATAAGACCCCTTTTGCATGTAAGCTCTTCGTTTGTTTCCATAAATATGAAACACGAGGAAATATTTTTCTTTGCTCAGTCTAATGCAGACAACTTTTCAGACCCTAAATATGTTCAAGTGATGTCGCCTGAGCCTACCATTAAAGTCACTGATTAAAAGTGACATTTCTTCTGAAACAGGATTGTCTAAATTTAAGAATTTAAATTATATTACATTGCACCCTCAGGCTCCATACCATTTTCCATTTGCCAGTCTTGGAAGCGCACAGACATGGCCTGCGTCCAACATCCAGTGGTGCCGCACTGGATATGGAGAGATGGCCACAGGTCGGCCTTCATTCCCGCACCCAGAACAAGTCCTCATCGCAGCAGGGATCATTCTGCAAAAGGGACTCCAACTTCATTGCTTCTTAACCACTAACACAGGCAATATTGAAGGTGCTCCCACACCCATACTATACAGGGTGTCTAAACTTTTCGTCCAAACAGTTATCAGAAATACTGCACTAAGCTGCTACTTTGTAAGCAGTGTATGTCAATTCAACCTAAGGTTCACAGTGAGTGTTCCCCATTCCTCCGACAAACCAGTTGCAAGTCACTGCTTACATAGCAGCAGCTTATAGTGCAATATTTCCGATAACTCTTTGGACAAAAAAGTTGGGACACTCTGTATATGAATCAATATTCAAAAATTATGGGCGACCATGCCAACAAAATAATAATGATGCACTTTTATCATCGCATCACATGCAATTCAAACGACTGGAAAGCTCAAAATCAGACAAATTTCAATTTTAAAAGTGCACCTGCCATTCCTTTTTTTTACATTACATTTCACATAATTATTACAGTACAATAATGCATATCAAAATGAAGATGATGCATAGGCTATTGGAAAGAGCACATTCACTGGTATTCACTTGTGGCATTGCCATTGTTGCCACCACTAGAAACCAATGAATCAACGAAGACATCATTTGCCACTTACAAAGGTAGTAATGGTATATTTCACTAATTTATTACAAACAGGAGAAGCTGATTCGCAGCAACAATCCATATTTCCATACGCAAGTGACATTCCCAGAAGGAATAGCCTGAAAACAGTCCAAATATTCCCTACATTTCTTACAGCATTGGCAGGGTACTATAGGATGCCTGAAGAGGTCCTGAAAGAGAAGTGCAAGTGCAGCTCAATATGTTAAAACCGGTTAAAACATGCAAGTTATTAAATCCCGTGTTAGTGACACAATGTACTGTGCTGGGAAGTGGGAGATGATGGGATGTGATGGGATGTTTATGGGCCATCATCATTTACAGACCCTAATTAGGTCAAACATTGGCAGCATTCTTGTCCTCCAGATGTGAAGTGCTTGGTCCTCTTCATCTCGTGGCTGACCAGAATATCCAACGATGACAAAAGGCCGGAGATCGCTCCTACGTCTTCAAGTGCTGCACATCTTGCCCAACTCCTGAGAATATGGATGGGTCTCAAGCCACGTCACATAATCCCACACTTTCATTTCCCACAGAGGAGAGAAAAAGATAATGTCTGAACTACAGGAAAAAAAATGTACGTAAATACCTCGTCGCATTTCCAGCATTGTATGTCCGCCCTGGCAATTTGCTTCCAGCTGTTTCCACCGCCTATGGTGGAGTTCGGGAGGGATGATGACTGTTGGGCATCGCATTTATCTTGTCCTTCATCAGGTCCAGTGTTGGCAGCATCTTCCTGCGAAGATGAATATTCCTGTCACTATTCATTCCTGAAACACACACTTATTACACACACTTTATTAGTATTGTAGACAACAGTCATTTGAATCAGCATTCCCAATCAACTGAATCAAGGATGTTAACGCAAAGTCCCAGAACTCGAAATGGACATACCACGTCGAAATCCCATCAGCCAAGTTGCATTCAAGCCAAGCATTCAAGTTAGCAGTACATAACATTAGGCCTACATGCAACACTGCACATAACTGGGGAAATGTGGCAACACCAATCACTTGACCTTTTCATTTGCACATATTAGCAGCAGAGGTCGCCAGACTGGAAATCCTTGCCTTCTCCCAAAGTTTTCCTTTGCCTGGAGAGAGGGTTGCCGTGTAGCAGTCCTGGTCCATAGCCAACATCTGAGCTGCCATATTGATATACCTGAAACAAATTATTTCGGCAGAAGAAAACCCTGAGCTGCCTCCATCACACTCTGGCGACATCATGGCTTACTCATGCTGTTGTGTCTGCGAGGTTGATCACAAGCTCACGAGAACATCATGTACGGGACACACGTCAGGTGTGAAATGGGCTGGTAACCACAGCTCCTGCTCTGCTTCGTACCAGCCAGTCCATTGAGCTGGTTAAATAGCGATCCCCTTCAGCAAGACCCTAGATGGAAAAATCTTGTACAGTACATTAAATATTTACTAATATTCCATGCTGTTATGTATTGCAGCCTTCAACCTGGAGTCCACAAGGTGTGTGACATCAGAGCTGATGGTCCGTTCAACCAAGCAGTCGCCTAAAACGGCTCCGAACATACGCATTAGATCATATGGATCACTCACTTGTCAGACATGGTCATTACAAATATTCAAAAATATTGGTGCAACAATAGTGCATGTATAGTTAGTCACAACCACATACATACATACACACATAGGCCTACCTACAGGAAAACATGTAACTTGGTCACTTGATCATCTTCGACCAAAGAACTATATTGAAACATTGTCCGTGGTGTTACCTCTGCGAAATTGAGGTAGCATTGCAACAAGGATTTATGGAATACACTATAACCGAGGAATCAATGCATCAAATAATGTGACAACCAGTGAGCAGATGATCCTGTAGAATAAAGTAATTTATACAAATATAACTACGTATGGAATGATGACAAGAGTGACGAGACTCCTGGAGGTGATCCTTCTATAGCTGTGTGATGACCCAAGGGCAGTACGTCACATTAGATTCAGTAGTGAACTAGTTGTAATGCTCTTATGCCAGTTGACATTCCTCCATCTGAACGAGCCTGAAGTGAAGCCACACATCCTTGGATAAGGAATCTGAAAGTCAAGTCCCATTAATCCCAAATTAGATCACAAGTCGCCAACCACATTCTCTCCATATTATCCCCTGGCTGGCTGAAGCTTCAGATATTTCGGATGGCTGTCTCTGTTGCTGCCTCCAACTGCATTCCCTTATCTGCAGCAGCCTCCTCACGTCCGATGGATGGACCATGAATCTTATAACATAATCTAAAAACAGACAGGTTGGATTCACTGTTTACATGGGAGGTCACTGGGCAGAGGGACACCGCATCACCAGCTTAGTCCAAGACGTAGATGGATGCCACCAAGAGCTGCCTACCTCTGACGCGCACAGCAGGGCAGCCGATGCTATCAATCACAGACAACTTGATGTACTTGCCAAGATGTGTACTTCTGAAGAGGGGGTTGCCATCGTGTTGTAACTCGTCAGGTTGGCAGCTGACATTCCCGTCACCTCATCCCTGAAAGAAATGTTCTTGGAATGATATGAAAAATTATATACATTAAATATTTACTATGTGTTGTACTGTGTCCTTATTCACTCATGTCCAGCTGATGATCCTTTTACCAAGGAGCGACCTAAAACGACTCTGAACAAATGAATTAGATCATACTTATGAATCACTCATGTGGCCATTTAAAATATTTCAAGATATTGGTGCAACAATAGTTAGTGACAACCACACATTCCAACACCCAACATACACCAAAACATTGAAAGTGGCCACTCTACCCTATTTGACTGACATTGATATGCAATACGATGAGGCCTCCAGTGGCTGTCATCTAGGGTTGCCATGTTGTGGTGGTGGGCAACAACTGAAATACTAGGCACCATAAGATTGAAACAAAATTAGTGGATATTAGCATGATTGCCACAGGGGGAAGAAAAACCTGAGCTGGAAGCTGTACACTATTTCCATCTACAGCAGAGTCCTTCCCTGTGGAGTCCATTTCAATTGATGTAGTTGAATACGTGAAGGCTTGTGTCCAGCTGGAGGCCACGTCATGGTCACCGCAGGAGTGACGCGGTTGGAAGTCCACGATGAATGCTGATTGGGCCCTTAACCTGGGGAACACCCACTTGCTGCCTCTTCAGACGCAGGGCAAGCGACCATCCTGTGCATTTTGACAATAGTTGCAGTCCGTTCAGAAGACACTGCTCACTGTAAGTCGAGATGGCTGGCCCCGTTGCTGTCATACCCCTTTGGTGTCCCATATGCTGCAGTAGCCATCGATGCTGGAGGGTCCCATCAAGTGCAGTCTCCATCAACACACATCAGTCCTGCCTCGCCTCCAACAAGACCACCAGATATGGTTAGCACCGGCGACACGTCTGTCCATTGCGCACCATCGGGTAACTTGGGCTGCTAATAGTGACGGCTGTCTCCCTTCTTCCTAGTAGGCAACGGTCCCGTCTACGGTGGCACCATGGCCATCCAATGATGACAGTGTCTGCCACTCTTCATTCCTGAAAAAAACCACAATTAATAAACCCTCGGCCTGCCACTTCTTCATTCCATTTACTAACACAATGTAGATAAATTCCCAACGTAGCTATAGATACCACGCAATCTTCCGTCCTGGCAAATCTCCGGCTTGCTCTGTGTAGATCACAGCCTTTGCTACGATCCAACTTGTCTCCAGCCGCTCATACACAAACTGGCATCACAATCCAGCTTAGGATCAAGAAACAAATGAGGAAGACCTTTCCCAGCTCTTGACTCTTGACAGAAATGCCAGATGAGGCAAGTGCAGTGAGAAAACAAACATTTAATATGAGAAAAGTCCAAGTTGCAATAGTCCCTGTCACTTACTGTAGTTTTAGGAGATGGGGCGGATGCATAAGAGGGATCAAGTGCATGCCTTTCACAGAGGGATCTGAAACTGGCCAAAATGGGTGCAGCATCAATCAGATTAACTCGCAGACAATCCAGCAACGCAAGTTAACTATGGATTGTCACGGCCACCACCATTAGAAGAACCGGTAACAACGCAGTAACCCACATTAGACAACTAGGAATAAGTAGCATTCCAACAACATTAGTCTCCTGCATGTTAGTGGCATACCATCTCCTTATTGTGCACAGGTGCTGGGAATGGGGAGAAGGAAGGCTCATCGCCCTGCTGTGGGCTGTCGGTTCTGGTTTCTCATCCACGCATGGTCCCATTCTTGAAGGTTCTTCATGATGTTGCCCAGGTTCACCACGACTGCTTCCAACTGAGAATGATGCTGTCAGCAATAACAGTGACCCCTCCAGAGGCATGTGATGTCCTTGCCATACTCATTGAAAGCAATTAGATTAGTAGGCAAGGGGATTTTAAAACACATATCCACCCATTGTTGCAATTATTATGAATCATCATGCAAGTTCCTAATTATCTCTGGCTATGCTTATAAATGTGACTTTTGCTCACCCGATCTCCTTTGTAGTGTCCGAAGAACATTGTGATTTTGGATGGCCTGAAGAAAGACTCATGACCTCAGCAGGTGTTCCCGAGTGCCAGTGCTGATTGCTTGAAAGAGGTCTCAAGGGCAGGCTCCCACGAAGGCAGCAGCACGTTGGCGGAGAAGAGTCGCACCATCAACATCCCACATGTAATTGCGCAACCATATGCAAAAAGGAACACAATTAGTAAAATGTAATGTGCCAAACCACAATAACTAAAGGCGAGTACATTCACCTTGTTGTAAATGAGAGCAACATTCAATTATACAATGGAGAAAAATTTAATAAAACGGTGGTAAATCAAACTCAAGCCCTTAATTATTGAATGCAGCAATTACTTCATTACATCAATTGCAGAAATTGTAAATGTCATATGGAAATGCAATGTATTCATGCTGTCCAAAAAATTTTGAACACTTGACTAAGACTGCAAGCGTCTCCCAAAAACAAGATCATTTCACTCATCCATGAAAGATGAAACTAGAAATTAACTACAATTCAATTTCATCAGATTTTTCACATGTAAAATGTACCATTTCCAAATCTTACGCCAATGTCAGATGGTAGAGGCACCAATGCACTTTGATAACCCGTCAATTGTCCTAAGAACGTGTGTGCATGTCACTAGCTTACCTGAAGAGCCACTGTTGCCATGGCTGGATCCCAGGCAAGCATCTCGATCCAGACTGGACACGAGGTGGGGATGGCGCAATGACCCTTCCCTCCCCCACCGTCCACTTCCATTAAAATAAATTGCCAATTATTACAGAGATATCTGCAATGCAAGTATCAGGTTCAGGTGCTGTCCATGACGCATCAATCCAATGCGGCCATCCACCTGAAATTGATCGGCACTAGATCAAACTGCAAAAACCACGTTCGCATAATTCCCTTCAAATCTCCAACAATAATCAAGCAGGCCTAAACCAAGTCCTTTCCTGCCCTCATCCTGCAACTGATAACAATTGGAAGGGAAAATTAGACCGTCATCGAAAAGGGGAGCAAAAGGGNCAAAAGGGGGGGGGGGGGGCAAAATGGGGCAGGTTTGCAAACCTTATTGATTATAGTATTCACCAAACACCACATGAGACACCCAAACCACACGTCACCATCACCACACGGCACTACAATGATCCACACTGGCCCCAGGGCGAACACCACCATTCGTCAAATGAATCACTCGTAAAACAACTCGTAAAAATCCTTCGTGAAATCCTTCGTAACATATGATACGAGCTGTGTGAATGAAGCTCCCTTCTTCCCTGTCCAATAATCCTCCTCTTCTGCCAAGTGTTCAGGTCAAAGGAAGCCGAGAGACTGTGGCAGAGGAGAAGCTGTCCAAGTTCGTTCTTATCATCCGAGGGGGTGGGTAGGTAGTTGGAAGGCGAATTTGATTGGATGTGGTTATGCATGTCAAATGGGGTCACGTGTTTATATACCTGCCCTCTCTGGCGCGTGTCTGTCAACAAGTGACCCTTTTTCCTGCCTGGAGTGACCTTCGTCCTTACCCAAAATCCAAATCGAGACCAACTTGTCTTCCTGACCTTGATTCCTTGGCCAATAATTATACTTATTGCATTTATATGTACGGTACGTCAATACTGCCCAGACGAACGTGCGCGGAAAAGGTTGTCATTTGATTGGACGCGCAATCGCGCAAATGGTGAATAATTAAAATCGTGTGTCTCATCCTCACTTAATTCCATTGACCTCTAAAATCACGTCTCCATCACACAATACCGAATTGGAAATACTGTAGCTTATTATTATTATTATTATTATTATCATTATTATTATCATTATTATCATTATTATTATTATTATTATTATTATTATTATTATAGGACGGTTACGCTCGTCGCTGCTCACCTGTTCTACCCATGGCCGCATTCGGGTGGCTGGAAAAGGCAAGGACGCACTTACTCGTTATTGAATGTAACTGCTACCTCAGTCACTGCAGAGACACCAGGTGTCTTAAAAGCGAAAAAGCAGTGATTTTTTTTTCCTTCACCAGAAAAAAACAACAAAAAGTTAACGGTCAGGACTTACTTGAAACGAAGGTGAGGATTGATCACCTGTCACACATTGCGTAAGGAAACACTTCATGGTAAGGCTGCCGGGCAAACTGGGTCAGTTGGTCAGTTGGGACAACGGGAAGTTATTATTATTAACCTTTTTTTTAAAAAAGTAACGCGCAAACTGCCAGAGTCCCACCCGGCGGCAGGTTGTCGCAACATTCGACCCAACAATGAAAAAAGGCAAAATTATTAGTGTCCTCACTCTGAGGAACAGGGAATCTCCTGTCTTTTTAGACAAGCACACCCACGCACACACTTGGTTTTTTTTTTTAAGCGACCTTCGGAATACGAGTTCGGAAATCTCCAGGAAATCCGGTCCAAAGGAACTGTATTAGCCTATAGTTATACAGCGTGCATATACCATGCATTGCGTCTTATTTCCGTTTGATGCGAATACTATCAATGGATTTCTTATTTGATGGTATAGACTGGGTATATTTTATTCCCAATTCGGTTACATTTCCTATAAGTGTCGGATTGTTGAAGGTGCGAAAAGGTCAGCTTGATCTCTTTCAATGTAAGGTCCATGTCTACAGATCAGGTTGCCTGAGACTGATTACATTTTTAAGACCACGCTCGTTGCCTCTGCATTGTTGCTCCAATTGTTGCACAGTCTCTGTCAGCACTCGACCTCTGGTTTCGGGCAGCAACAATGTGGTGAGTCCAGCCAAAAAGCTGCACACTGTCAGCACCACCCCTGGCACGTATCCATAGCCGGACGGCTGAAGAAAATTAGTGGTTAGGTCACCTGTAGTTGTATTCCCCGGCTTACAAGATATTGCATCGTTTACTAGCTACATTGCCGATAATTACAGAGACGAATGCTAAACAACTTGCCATATGATCCACAAGAAAAGGAGAGAGCATCGCTGCTATCCGTGAACTGAAAGCACCTGTCGTGATGCCGTGACCTCTGACCTCAGTGGGATAGAGCTCCCCTGTGTAGATGTAAATGGCAGCAAAGTTGATGTCGTCTCCTACCCTGGCAGCGAGAAGCAAGCCCACTGTCACGTAGTCCAGATCTGTCATAAAGACTGTTGGTTCCTATCGTAAGTGCTGGGCGTTAACTTATGGCAGATGGCTGGCTGTTAATTTGAATAAATATAGAGCTCAAATACCTGTATTAGCGAGGAGAAAGGAGACAAGGAAGACGGATATTGTCAGAAAGGAATAGGCCACGAGCCGACGCCTTCCGATTCGAACAATGAGCCAGATGACCAGGAAGCGGACCAGAAGCTTCTCGCAACCGAAGATGAAGATGACCAGATGTGGACCAGCAGGAAGACGAGCACCAATCAGGAGCAAGCAGTGTCCGGCCAACCCAATAACGAACCAAAGCCAAAAGAGGTTCAGGCTCATGGCCCTCATCACAGGAGTCAGGAAAATGACGGCCACGTGCTTCAGATTGTGACACTTCCCTTCACGCGTGTCATTCAGGTCACCAATCGCCTATTGCAAGAGAGAGTCGTGCGAGAGTCTGAATTCAGATGTGAAAGGCACGTACCGATGACTGCCTGAGGTCCTCCATCAGTGTCCTCAGGTCATCGGAGTTGGTCATCTGTATCCTTCCGTTCATCCTGGCTGCTCGGAGAAGGACTTCTTCTGCTTCGGACATTCTTCCTTTGAGGATCAACCACCTCGGAGACTCCGGTACCAACCTGAATGTATTGTCAGTACACTGGACTGCTCGATTCACTATTGAGCTCACCTGAAGCTGATGAGAAGCAAGCAGCTGACTCCAGCTGCGACCAAGTGTAAGTGTCTCCATTCACGCAGCCAGTATGAAACTCCGGAGGTGAAGATAAAGCCGACAGCAGCACCAGTGTCGAACAGGAGGCAGGCGGTGGACCGCCGACGAGTGTGAACCACTTCTGCAACTGTCAGAGAAGACATGAGAGTGTCGTGCATTAGAGTTGACAAAGTTCATCCACATGATGAACATCAGATTATTACCAAGAACGTAGCAGCTGGAATATATCCCGTAAGAAGCGAACCCAGTGATGAATCGCAGAAGCAAATACAGGTAGTAGTTGGGCGAAAGAGCTGTTCCGAACATGCTGGGAATAAGCACCAACGACATTCCAAGAATGACTTTCTTGCGACCAAATCTGTATAAAAGAAAATCAAGTACAATCAGCAAATACACGACGAATTCGGCGAACTACTGTACTTTCGGAATATTGTAAACACTTATACATATATGGTCATATTGTACTGTACCATTTGCTATTTTCAGTTTACATTAGCTGAAGCCGGAAATGTGCCACCGAGGGTAATAGCATTTACGCGTCGATATAATACGCTTTAAACTTGATTGACCAAAATTGTGGACGTACTTGTCGGCAAGTAATCCCGAAACTAATCCAGAGCACAAGACTCCGAAATTGGCCACGGTCTGGATGGTCGGACGAAGAACTTCCTTCTCGCACACCAAGTCCCACTGGGGACAAATATCATAATAAGTCACTATACTTACACACTATTATCACTTTAATACATTTTAGGCAAGTATATACTTCGGTTGCAGTAGTCGAGATGAACCTAGAGTGTTTGAATGTCCAGTCACGGCAAGGAATATGTCTGGGTTGCTCTTCGGAGGCCACAACCAGAGAAGCTTCGTCGTATGTCATGGGAGACAATGCAGAGTAATTTCGGTCGTACATCCAGCACTGGCTCAGCTCTCCTTGCCCATAACTGCAACAATATTTTCTCTATTATATACATGAAGCAACTTCCGTCCGGAGTCAATAAGCGGAATATACCTAGGAATGGTGATGGCCTTGACCTGTTCCTCTGTCCAGTTGACCCCTTCCAGTCCCTCTAACTTGCACCAGAACTCTCTGGGTGCAGCCGAATCGAACACGTAACAAATTATGTTGAACAACAATATCACCCCGGATGCGAAAGTGGCCGCAATAATGGTCCCCTGCCACCTCCCGAATCCTCCAATCACTTCGAGTATCGAGTCAAAGGAAGTCTTCATCTCAGTTCTGTCACATTCAAATAATTTAAATAGCATTTACCTGATTAATGAGCACTGGGAATCAACATAGTCGCGAATATCACCATGGAAGCTGTGCACAATTCAACCCAATTGCACGTCTTACCAATTACGAATGTCACTCCAGCTGGCGATGACTGGAACTGCCAGTCAATGATGAACTATCAGTAAAGTAGTGTTGGGTCAATATTAAACAAGCAATGCCCGATACACATAATTTATTGTTTGGTATCAGATAAAAGAAGGCGAGCAGCGATAATTTTGTTATGCGCGTCACACTCACCTCAATATTTTTTTTACACAGCATATAATCATTGCGAGAGCGTCCAATCATAATCGAGTGTCTTGAGTGACAGGCTCCACTTTCTTGTCGCGACTCTTTTCAACCTCAGCGACCGACTCTGGCAACTTGCAACCTCTGGTCTCAGGCAACATGGCACTGGTCAATCCGGCAAACGCGCTGACCACGATTAGGGTCAGTCCTGGCACATACTCGTTTCTGGCGCCCTGGAAAAAACGACGCCACCGTATATAACAATGTCATCAGTTGTTCCCCCCAAAAAATGTATCAAGTCCTTGCCAGATAATCCACAAGAAATGGAGCCAGCATCCCTCCGATCCTGGCGTGCAGACAACCCGCACTGATGCTGTAACTTCTAACTTCCGTCGGAAACAGCTCCGCGGTGTAGATATAAACGTTTGTGAAGTTGCAATCATCCGCAACCATGGCCACGACAATCAGCGCAACTGCTCCGTACTCAAGCTCTGAGGAAATATGCAATCAACGCGTTACAACTTAATTGCCCTGCTTTTCAACTAAAGGGCGTGTAACAGTCAAACTACTCCTGGTCAGCAGAGGATTACTTTGTGTAGAGGTGTCATTTGGTCTACGATGCCTCGTTATCTAGATATAATCAAATCACGATAACTGTAGCGCTATAATATAACAAGAGTGACAGTACCGTCTTTTGTGGCGATGAAGATGGCGACGAATATGGCGATGATGAAGAAGCAGGTGGAGAACAGTGGTCTTCTGCCGACCAGAGCGATCTGCCACATGACTAGGAACCGGACCAGGAACTTCTCGCAACCTTTGACCAGCATGACCAGGTGTGGACCGGCCGGGAGACGTGCTCCCATGTAAATGAGAGCGTGGCTGGCCGTACCGATGACGAACCAGGCCCAGAACATCTTGAGGCTTCTGGACCTCATCTCTCGGGTACGCCACAGGACAGCCACGTGCTTCACTTTGTCCCACGTGCTGCTCTTCGTCTCCTTGCCAATCGGACCTATCTCCTGATGTACTCAAGTCACGATCACTTGTAGCGACATGTAAAATGAACTTACGGATTGTCTGAAGTCTTCCATCATACTTCTTAGGTTGTCAGCACTGGGTGGTTCAGTCCTGTTCATTTCTGATGCTTTCAACAGTATCTTTTCCGCTTCTGCAAACCTCCCTTTGAGTATGAGCCATCTTGGAGACTCCGGAACGTACCTGAATATAATATTATGTGGGTCGCAAACCCAATGACAACAGGTGACCATGGCAAAGCCACGATAACGTTCGTTGGCTCGCATACCTGAAGTAGAGCAGGAAAGTACAGCTGAGTCCAGCCGCTGCCAAATGCAAGTGCCTCCAGTTTGGCAGCCAGTAAGAGGTCACCGCTGACAGGATGACCCCTAGTGCGGCACCCATGTCGAACACTAGGCAGGCATTGGCCCGCTTTGAGGTCACCATCACTTCTGAAACTGAAATAACTGAATGTCAAAAAAAATCAGATAAAATAATAACTCTAGCAAGGTTTTGAGCTCATATCAATGAACATCCTGATTAAAAATGTGTGCAATTACCAAGTACGTAGCAATTGGCGTAAATTCCGAAGGCGGCCAATCCGGTGATGAAACGTAGCAGAAGAAACAGGTAGTAGTTGCTGGACATGGCGGCCATGAAGAGGCTTGGAATTATGACGAGGACTCCAGCCAGAATTGTCTTTCTGCGTCCGATTCTGAAAGCAGTTGTACCAACTACGGTTAATCTATTGACTATATACTGGTTACATCCCCTTTAAAACATACTTGTCAGCCAACAGCCCTGTCACTAATCCGGAGCATAGCACTCCGAAAGTGGCCACGGTTTGGATTGTTGGTCGAAGTGCCTTCCTGTCACACACCAAGTCCCACTGTAATTAACATGTGATTAGCATGTGATTAGCCTCATTGTAGAAGCGCATTACCTGTCTGACTGTGGTCTGACTGTAAGGGTATCCGTCGTAGTGCCAAGACTGGCACGGAATAATATCGGTCTGATTGGACGTCATGTTAGCCGCTTCCTCATAAGTCATGCGCGAAAGTACAGAGTAATTCCGGTCATACATTGCACACCTGCTAAACTGCGAATCTTCTTCCCTGTAATTATTGCAATTAATTGGTAGGCTATAACATCCTGTGCAGCTTGTACCTTGGGATGCTGATTTCCTTGATCTCTTGGTGGGTCCAGTTGACCCCGTCCAGTTGGTTGACCTCGCACCAGTGACCGGGCGAGGTCGAATCCACCACGTAGCAGAGGTTGTGGAAGAGGAAGAGTGTGCCGGAAGCGAACGTGATGGCGATGATGGACACCTGCCACACCCCAAATCCTCCAACCGACTCCAGAATTCTGTCAAACGACACTGCTGCCTTCATCTTTGGTCCAACTTGCAATGAGAATGTCAATAACAACGCACTTTGAGTCAGGTTTAACAAAGCTTAGCCTACATTAATAATCCCCATGTACTGCATAATGACTGTGGTTCAAGTATGCGACGCAACGATGTAACATTGTGTTCACCTTCTCCTTAATTCACACGTGATCTTCACCACTCCCGGCGTGCTTCATCATAATCCCATCACTCACTCCTTTGGTACCATACCCAGGCATTAAAACCACGGGTATGCTTCTTATCACCCTCCTACTAATAGCCCTACCTTTAAAGAGCAGCCAATCAGTCAAGCCCAACCTGACATCATGCGGTACAGTACGACACACAAGAAAATCCTGCAATGAACCGGTTGTTAATAAAACAGCAAATATTGCCAGGAAATGTTGCAATAATCAGACGCAATTACAAAAACTTATCCATTGATTGGCAATAATCGACTGCAATACTAATATATTGCCAATTAATGCAATCTTCTTCCGGCTGGAATGATAGTTGAAGGGCCACATCATCGATAAGTCAATGCAAAACTGCACGAAGTTTAACTGGACATTTTGACTGCTAATATTTATTATTAAGGTTGGCGCCCAATATCATCAGGTTCTCTATGCGATCGATAGATGGCAGGGAATGTCCAGGTGGCAGGAAGGCAGGTTAGTGATTGGTGCTTCCATCTGTCGTCCTCACAGAAAGGTTGTCCAATCCGCGCTCTAAATGAAGGTGCAGCCTGGTACGCATCTCCATAACGAAGATGGTTCCTTTTACACTGCAAAGAAACAACGACGACAACAACAACAGGATGATAATAATAACAACTCAATTTTCTATAAATTAATTTTTTGTAAAGAAGTAAACCAAAATACATAAGAAATTCTCATTTGAGAAATGGTAACTCTTTGAGACAGTGGGCGGAATTTTCGTCCCACTGTTAGTTAACTCCTAACTCTTAGCAGTGCCAGTTTTGGCATTGGTACTGCTAAGTTAGCAGTAACTAACAGTGGGACGGAAATTCGACCCATTGACTTGCCAGTTTGGATTTGAACATCAATAGTGCGAATGTGACTTTTCTATAGCAAGTAGACGCGTTCGAGACGTGGTCATGAGACCTATATGCTCGATTCAAGGGTTGGAAGCAATCTCGACCCCGTCTGGACCGCGACTAAAATGCGCTCTTATTATGTCCCTTTGGCTCATTATGCGTCATGGCGACCGCGTCTCGGTCGCGGTCTGACCCATGAGCATATAGACTACATATCCTGATCAAAGTTGTGGGTTTTTCACTGGTGGTGGGGGGTTATTTGGTTGGGTTGGTGAGCCCGCAAATTATTCCGACTCCTCTCCTCCGCAGAGACTCTCTCAAGCCGAAAATGTTGATGAATGAAGTGTTTGGATCCAAACTGGGTTGGATGGAGGAAGAAAAGGGGGGGGTTGAGTCCATCCATCCGAAGAGAAGAGCGAGGGAAGGCTGCTGCTGCAAGAATGGTAGAAAAGCAGTGGCGATGACGTTGCTTCCATCCGATGCTGGGTCACCGGGGTTACACAGACTTTACGCCAGCTGACGCCCCCCCTTTCCTCCACCCAATCCCATGTCTTTGGGGAAACTAATGGCCTGGTCCAGAAACTAATCGCTGTGATCGGAGTGATTTATCGCCTCCACCCCCACTCCCCCCACCCCACCTTTACCCCGAAAAACACTGCCGTCTACCCCAGAAAAAGCAACCCGGCGGCGTGCGAGCGCCATTTGTCTTCCCATCACTCGACGCTTGTCATCCGCCCGATGTGTACAGGGAGGGCGCCACGGATCATAACAAAACCATTTTGGTCCAAAGACTCTCCATCCGCATGCCTAGAATTGCGTCCTGGAGGAATTTACGTGGGTAAAAATGCCACATGCAAAAATTGGCAAAGCCGCAATAACGTTCGTTGGCCTGCGGCGCATAAAACGGACAATATTGCTGGCGGATACAAAGCCCACAATAATTGACCTGGAAGAAATGCCACAGGTAAAAATGGCACAGCCGCAATAACGTTCGTTGGCCAGCGGCGCACAAGACGGACAGTATACTGCTGAAGGATACAAACCCCCCAGTTTAAGCGCCCGCAATTAGTTGAAATTATTGGGCAAGGAGACGTACCGTGCCTGGCATGGACACAAGACAATTTAGAGTCGAATTTGGTCTTAATAATATCATATTAAAAGGCTAAATTGGTACGTAGGGTCTCCGAATCGTTGCGTGTCCAACACAGGCTGTCGAAAAATGAATGGAATAATTCCGGGCGACATGACGTGAGTCGCTCTGCGCTCAGATGTCGCCACGATGACTTGCGCCATTAGACTGGGGGGGACTACAAGCACTTTGGCATCGGGGGGGTCTTTTGCCCTTTCGCCCCGGCTTGGCCCCACTCATCACTCATCTTCCGGCAGTCATTAAGACGTGCGCCTCTCCCCCCACGAGTCCCTACCAAACCACGCGGGCCCCCGTTTTGCTCTTATTCACTTTTAATTGAGGCGGAGGCCATTAGACGGAGGGGGGGTGCTTTGTGTCGCAGAAAATAGGCCACCATCGCAAATTAATTCCTCCCCCCTTTACACAACAGGGCAGACTTTGTTCGCTCCAGCAACCACCGTTGCTGGTCCCCAATCCGTGCAGTGAGACACCCTGTAGCTGTCAACGACAGATTGCTTCTTTTTTTTCTCTATATGTATTGCTCCAGGATTGATGTGGGTATATTCGGTGCCTGTTACCTCCCGATTATGGGTCTTGCTGGCTGGAGATGATTTCCAGGAGAATAACATCCCTGTAGGGTTGCTGGGGTCGGTAGTAAACAGAGAGATTCGACTTGTTCTCTCTGCCGGAAGGAAAAGGCGCCGTCTGTGATGGATGTCGTTGCCGTCACTCTTCGACAGCGCAAAGGGGTCGCTTGCTAGATGGACTTTGGTTGCTGGGATGAACAGTCAACAGTGATGTGACACGCAAATGGGTATGACATGGCTCATAATGGGAACTGTTACGAGTTGGGCGGCGTTTAACTGCGAATATCCTAAACCTGCCGAATGGTTTTACGATCCGGCCGTCCGCCATTTTTATAACCGGCTTCTAGCCCCATAAACGTCTGGGGGCATGAGCTCTTCATCCGCAGGAGTCTGGGATATCCAACAATGTTGATCAAATATGAATCGTTGTGGAGTCAACCGCTGAGATTTTGGAGCGATCTCGCGCAATCCCAGGCGGATTCTCCGCGTGACGTGCACAGGAAGTGGCGCCACTCCTTTGCGCCCTCAAGGCTTCTTGGTCTCCCTAGAGGACACCGCGCACATCCCCTATACCCTCTCCTGGTTTTCCAGCATAGGGTGTTCCCGAGGGAATCGCGAGATGGTCTGCGGGATGAGCAGGGAGTGCAGGGGAGCACGCCGCAAGGGAGCCCAGATGCGCAGCCCAGCTGCAAAACCCGCATCACGTCCGCAATTCCACGGGTTTTAGCATGCCCTACAAGGTGTCGCATCCCCGACACAACTAACCCTCGGTTAGCTCCTTAACCCAACCCCAAACTTTTTTTTTTCTTTTCCTTTGCTTCTTGTATATGAAATGGGGTCCTCCAGGGTCGAATCCTTCATCTTCTATCCGCAACTCCAATCTCTACGGGATTGGCTGGAAAACATATAGTATACCCTGCGATGTAAGAAGTGGACCTCAACTTCTTAATAGAGACGGATCCATTCCTATAGTGCACGTTAGGAAGCATAATATGCGGCCGCCTTTTCCCCCGCTGAACCCGGCGTCATCCGCAAATTGAAACTTTAAAATATGGGCGGCGTCCTGGGCGGCGACATAAATTGAGCCGGGAATGAATCTTTCCGACGGGGGCCACGTAAGACCCCTGAGATTCGGAGGGGGGAGGACCAAACTGAGCACAAAAAAAAATCTGAGCATGTACAAGCTTGTCATGAAGCGTTTACTTCAGAAACCAGTGCTAAAAATAGCAAAGAGGTCCTATACCAACTGGTTCCTGGAGCGAACAATCTGAAATTTTAAACAATTCAGTCAGAAATAGCAAATAGCGGATAGCAGTTATCACTACTAGTAGGACGGTAGAAAATAACGTAGCGCTAGCAAGTAGCGGATAACTTATATCAATTATTACTAGGAAGTAGCAGTTATCATAAGTGCATTGCGTTAAACCAAAGAACGGTATGACGTCACGTTCAGCCCGCCTCCATCAGGCTCTTGGCTCCTATCATGTTCCCGAATCGCTCTGCAAGCATACTGCTGCGCATGTTCAGAAAACACGGCTGGTGTGACGTCAGGTTGTTCTTTGGCTTCAAAGACTTTGGTATCGGATTTAAAAAAATAAGAAATAACACAGCTCTAGCAGGTAACGGATATGAGCAGTCATCAACTCGTTGTGGGTGGAAAATAACGGCGTATCTTTAGCAATTAGCGGATACCATAGCAGTTATCAGTCTTATCCGGGTCTTATCGCTAGTAGATGCTGATAGAAAATAACGTAGCACTAGCAAGTAGCAAATAACATAGCAGTTATCACTAGTAGTTGCGGGTAGAAAATAACGTAGCGTAGCAGATAGCGGGTAGAAAATAACGTAGCGTAGCAGATAGCGGTTATTGCTAGCATAATATATCGGTTTAACTATAGAATTTTTGGTCGATTTTGACCTCACTTGCAAATAATTACAGGCAAGTACGTGCTTTGTAATTAGAGGGGCGTAAGAGCGAGTCTCAAGTGTCGCCACAGTCCATCATCCGGGATATGGGGCTCCAACTCCCCAACAATCATCTGGGTCCACTCCATTTGGGGGAATGACCCCCTGCCACCAGTGTATATAGCAGAGGAGGAGGAGGGGATGACCCTAAAAGATTCATTGCCCACTGGCCTCCTGACAAATGCCCTTCCCAACGTCTGCCCCCTCTCTCCCTCTTCCTTCCTTCCTTCCTCTCTCTCTCACCCCCCTTGGAGATGTTTCATCTTCAGGTCAATAGGCCTCGAGATGAGGTCCGGGACTGCAGGGTAGCCAATACTCCAGGGGGGAGAAACACAGCAGTGGGCTGCTATGATTGTCTCTCGGTTTGGCCTATATATATCCCAACACTGCACTGATTCCAACTCGGAAGACTATAGCAAGGGTGCCAATGCGACTCAAGTAAGATGGCCTTCAACTATATAGCGCAAGGCGCAGGTTATGGATAAATCTAGGTGGGTGGAGAGAGTGCTTATGATGGATGACCATGGCCTGAGGGGACAGCTTCATCAACGCTGCGACTCTTGCCCGGATCCCCTCCGGAGAAAATATCCGGGGGTATAGAATTAGGTTTCTTCGGAGGGGAAGGTCGGACTTGGCCTTTTTTTTCCAATTTTGCAACCGGTTTTTCCACATTTTCATGTCATATAGTTTGCGGCCTACAGGGTGGCCAGCACCTGCAATGATGAATGAATACGTGGAAAAAGGGGACATAAACCTGGATTTTTATGACCGAGGCTGTTAATTAGCAGCCAACCCACTCTTGACGGGCCGTCAAGATCTGGTGACGCCAGTTGCGAATTTTTAATCAGAAATTGCCTTCGTTGATTTCGGAGAATTCGACTTCATTGGCTGCATATAGTTTTGGTGGGGTTAGGTTAGGTTTTGTGTGTTGATAGGGTTCATCCGGCACGTTAGGCTACTTGAGCAGCCTAATGTGCAGGATAATCCCTATTCCAAGCAGGGGGGGGGTCGATCCGGTGACCCCGTGTCAGAGTGACCCCCCTCGAGATATGAAGAGTGTCTGGTGCTTCGGACGCGTCTCATAAATAATGGTTTTAATTGGGCCGTAAAACAATGAGATGTAGTGGGCGCAGAAATTTGAAAGCGGCTTGCCACCTGAGAGGAGGGCAAGTCCGACACGCAAACCTGGAGGAGGTTAGGCCTCCCCGGGGCGCCATCTTTTCTTCTTTTTCCCGTGCTTTTTCCCTCGTCGTGTTGTATATATAGGCTCTCATCACCTGGCCCCTTTTTTCGGTGGGGGCCCCACCTGGACTGCCCCTCCGCCAATCGGATCCCGTGCGACAGTCCCCCTCTCGAGCCACGCCTCTGTCACCCTCGGTCCCCCATTTGACCATTCACAGTCCCAGCTGCACACCTGCGCTTACCATTCGCAATCTGAAACGCACAGTCACTTCCGCTTCACTTGGCACCCCTGTCAACCAAGCCGCTTCTCATTGGCTGCTCATCCACGTCATCAATGGTGCCAATAGCAGGGTTACCAGAGGAAGCGAGCACCTGGCAAGTGTGCTCGCACACAGATAATAAACAGAACTATCGAGTGCATGATGTCCCCTTGAATTATTGATAAAGGAAGCGTCCCGTGATGAGTTGGCGCAAATCCCATTAGAAGGTAATAATTTAAGCGGGATTCTTGACTGCAAGTTTCAAACAGTTTGCCTTCATCAAACTTGCAAACTGCTGCCCTCGATACACAGCCACGCGTTCAGATATAAGCCTCATCAGCAGTATAATTATCCAACTCCAATCAAATGATTCAAATCAACAAACTCCAACCTAATGATTCAAATCTCCTGAATCCAGTTCAATACAGGGTATACATGAATATTATTCCGCAGGTGAGAGCAGGTGTATATGTATAGTTCCATCATCATCAGCTATAGCATATAGGAAGGGAATCCAGTTTTTCGAGGCCCCGGATTTTCCGGTGAGTTAGCGCATGAGACAATTGGATCTCCGGGTCCTCCGGGGTCGAAGCGTCTGTCTTTTGACTCGGAAATTTAATCTTCTGCTTCGAGGCTTGGAAATAGGGTCGCTGCCACCGCGTGTAAAGCGACTCCCTTCCCCCCCCCCCTCCCCCAAACTCCCTCATATACTCTTTGCCAACCTCAAAAAGCGATTGGTCCAGTGCACCCGAACTAGAGTATAAGTTTCACTGAGGCGATAACTGGCTGCAAAACGGGGGGGATTTTATACCTCAGTTGTTCGTCTCCGGATTGCTACTGGTCAGTCGAGAGATGGAAAGTCTCGTATACGTATGTCACGTAGATAGCTTCAAGATAGACTTCATACACTGTAAACCGCAAAACATTAAAAAAGCATCACTGGTGAGTCTCTCATGGAACATCAATTTCTAATGCTCTTCTAATGCTCTTCTAATGCTCTTGTGATGCTCCTGCGATGCTTTTTTGTTGCTAAAAAGCATCACAAGAGCATCGGCAGAGCATTATAAGAGCATTAGAAATTGATGTTCCATGAGAGACTCACCAGTGATGCTTTTTTAATGTTTTGCGGTTTGCAGTGTAGACTTGGAAAAGTTGGGCGGAAAGGAGTAAGGTATAGTATACCTGAATCTCAAATTAGCCTCCAAGAGAGGCGATCCTCGTATGAGTCGTACAGGCCGTGCAAAGGAAGCTAGACACTTCCTAGACGTACATTTCCATAATTATATAGGAGCATCACAGTATGGAAGTGTGACTAGTGAGACTAGCAGCGGCTTGTGTGAGAAGGGAAGATCGCCTCTCTTTGAGGCTAATTTGAGCTTCAGGTCTGTTACTTCTTCCAGCGTGTCCGAAACAATTTTTTTTGAAGGTGTGATATTTCCAGCACCTGTTGTATATGGATATAGCTGCTGGGTATTCATAATCCAAAATTTTCTTGCGCGACTTTTTGGGATGGGGTCTGTTGGGAGTATGGTGGCGGCATACTAGAGGATAAATGGGGGTGTGGAGCTGGGTGGTGGGTTGGGGGGCACGTTCTGTCGGCGCGTATTCGGGTAGGGGGGGAGGGGGGTGGAAACGAGTCCTCTTTGATCTTTCGGGGGAAGCGGGATCCCAGGAGGGAATGGGGGGTCGGCGGTTTTGGCTGCTGGGGTGTTGTTGGGGGGTGGGTGGGGGAGGCAAAGACAACGGGAGGACCCTCCCCGACCCTCAAAGCCCTTTGTGGACCCCCCCTTGTTCTATCCCCCCCACCATTAAATTTTTTTTTTGGTTCTTCTTTTTTGGCTCAGACTTAACTTTAGCGTTTCATCCCTCCCTGAGAAGGTCAGTTTCAACCTTTGCCCCCTACCCAAGTTTAACCTCAAACGTTTCGAGTCTCGGCGCGTGAAGGGTGGCCTATCCATCAGGATCAGACGGTTGGTTGGGAGAGCCAAGGGTTTGTAAAAAGGTGCGCCAAAATTTCTCTCGCCCTCTAGAAACAGTTAGGGATCCCTTTGATAGGTCCAAAGTGGTGGAAAAGGACGTGAAAGAGGGCGTGAAATTGTCAAAAAATCAGCCCAGGAATCAGTGATACCGCATGATAGTGTTGGCTGTTGGGGGGGAGAGGATCAGACGAGAGAAGTGGGTCTAAACTCCTGCAATGATCCGCCGAATCAGGACCAATAAGCAGTACTACAAGAGGGATCTAGAGGCAAGGAACTAGTCAAGATATCGGGCCAATGCAATGGATCGGACAGATGAACTAGTCAGCCACAGGAAATTGAGCAGATATCAGTAAGACAAGGAATTGACAAAATTCTGTATAAGACAAGGAACGGATCAGATGTCGTAAGACAAGGAACGGATCAGATGTCGTAAGACAAGGAACTGACCGGATATCAGAATTAGACAAGGAATGTGTGAAAGAAAAGGAAATTTAAGACAAACTGAATCAGAAAATTAATCAACCCTGCAGGAAACTGGACAAGAAAATGGGGGAACCAGACGCCAGATCAGGCTCCGGAATCAGAGAATGAGGCAGAAGATGTCTTGTTATTAGACAGGGAATCGGGAGATAAGAGCGGGGAAGGCGAAATTAAGGCAAAAGATGAATCTGGAAAAGGGGTCGCACAATCATTTTTTTTCGGAGTTGTTCCAAAAGTGAAAGAGGGGGGGATGATGATGATGATGACACGGTTTGACGGTGGGGATCCCATCCCCCTGAAAACGTCTTGGGTGGCGAAGAGTCGCCATTGGTGGAATCAATACCTGCCTTGGCTTGGCTGGTGCTGCTGCGAAATCTAGGCCGACCCTCTCTTAGAGCAGATTACAATTAATATGGCGGGCTCTGTGCGCCATAGGGCATCTGGGGCCTGGCGCTCTAGGGGGCAAGGACTTTCCTTCCAAGACACGCCGTTGGGAAGAGCACGATATACACCCCTCCGACTACCCATCATCAACCTTCCTTTTCTTTTTCTTTTTTTCAAAAGGAGGGGGACGTCATTTGGCCACCCTCCTCAACCCGTTCCTTGGTCAAAGACAGGGGTCATTAAATCTCATTTCTGCCCGTTTAAAATCCTAATGCCAAAATTGCTTAATAACAGCGTGGGGATCGCGGGGATTGATGACGGTCGTTGCTTGTCTAGGTGTGGACTGATCTGGCAGCAGCGCCCAGTGCGACCAACCCCCTTCCCCACCCCCCCTCTCTCCCCTGCCCTCCTATGGCATCATTAATATCCCCCCATCGGTCCAGTGACAGTGACAAACGCCATCGAAATGATTTATAAATTTATAACCGCTGCGGCCTTGCCCGGGCCTCGCCTTGATGGATGCCGACTCTCAGCCGCCAGCCAGGATTGCCAACACCCACGGGCTCTATGAATGCGTGGGTGTCTTGTCGAGGGGGGGGGGGGGTGCTACACAGGTCATGTCGACGACAGAGATGAGATACATTTATGCAATACCTTGGAAATTGCTTTCCTTGGATTATGTGCATTCTACGAATACAGTATACATAATCTGCATATATGAAAGGCAAAGTTTGTTTGTTTGCAGCCTATATGTTTGTTTGTCCGTGTTTGGTTACCATTGGCAATGCCATAAATTCGGATCTGCATAATAGTGCGAACAACTGGTTCCGCTACTATACAGTTATATAAGAGAAATCTTACTAATGAATTTTAACATGTCGTATAATGTAGGCTATAAATTTCAGACTGTCGAAATGGCCTCGGTTCCGTCAGATGGAATAATTTCACAGCGCTCTGGTTGGCAACCACCCCCACCACCACATCCTCTCCCCCTTGATCTCGAGACAAATTCAATATTTCATAGCCTTTCATGGAGCCTCTTCTGTGACAAAAGCGAAGTGAATTCATCAAGATTTCATGGCATATCGCCTTGGGCTTCGGGGGGGTCTGAAATATTGGCGTTTTCTAGGATGTGGGAGAGGGGGGGGGGGACTATTGGAGGCTCCCTCTTCTTCCCCCCCAAAAAAGACAAATGACTTTGGGAGAGGGCATTTCCTTGGGAGGAAGATGGGTCCGGCTGGTCACTCGGAATAAGTGCCATCCCGATGATTAATCGACATCTTTGCCTCCATGACTCTGATGCGATTGGATAAGCCAAAACTCGGTTGGACGGACGGAGGGGGGGGGGGACGAACTGTGTCAAACGGAAAAGGGCAGCAGCGTCACAAATGACTCCAGTCAATTACGATCACATTCATCTCGACTGCAGCTAACCGCACCGATCTGTATATAGCCCGCAAAAATGTGTACAATTCTAATGTCCCAAATTGAACTCGAGCTGCTGCTGCGAGGGTTGCCAGATGCGAGGCGCAATCGCTTTCCAATCTGCAAAAGTATGTAAATGTCAATGACTACCAGCAGGCCGGTTTCAAACAAACCCCTCCATTAAAATTCATTACGCCGAATCCCCCCGTGTGCCAGAACGGTTAAAAAATTTTAATTTAAAGAAATATACAAAAATATAAGATTTGTGCATCTGGCAACCTATTCCGAACTCGAGCGCAGATTTTTATCGACGGGGCCCAATCCACAAACAAATTATCTAGAGTGAGTCAGAGCAACACACACACAAAAAAAGTGAAATAACTAAATAGCCATAGCAATAGGAAGAGCAACCAGACTTTCATGAATTACAAACGCATCTGTCAAGTAATGATAATTGGGGTCTAGTTGCATGTAATTACTCGTAATTGCACGCAATCAATCAATCGGTGGGGGCTACAAGTGCAAAGAAAAGGCCAAACGCTGATTAGAACACGTTTTGCGGGCCCATATTTTATCGGACTTTGAAACAACTGTCGGAAACTTTTTGACCCGGATTGTACCCCCCCAAAAAATGGTTGTTTTTCCCGCCTAATTTATCACCTCGATGATTCTTCTCCGAAATTGAACCGTGATTGAACTAGAACTAGTTTTCTTCTTCCGATGTTATACAGGGTGACTCAACAATTCTCCGATTATTTCTAATCGCAGTGTGTCCCTTGCAGCACCCATTCTGGCACCCTGGGTGACCTCGCAGAGGGCAACACCTCCAGTATATATACAGGAGACCAGATCTTGACACCCAACCGGTCTTTGTGGAAATTCTTCTGACGCTGTGGGGCGGGGCTCGAGAATTGGAGGAGTGGAGAGTAGGGGGGATAAGGGGGAGGGCAGGTTTTTGGGATCCAAACCTGACGTAATAATGACCCCCTGTCACATAAGGGTCACGCAAGCCGGCCGTGTCCTCCACCCCTCTCTTCGGCTCGGAATCCATCATATGAGGCCGACAGCGATAAGAGTAACCCGACCCCCGCTGACCTTGAGATTGCCCCCCCCCCCCCACTTTATATAGCACCACTTATCCTATACATAACTGTGGATTGACACCCTAATCGATAATTAGCCAATTTTTCCTCATTATTTTTTTCCCCCCGGAACACCCTGTAGCCCGCAAACTATACAAAAAAATAAAATTCATGTGCTGACAACTACCACCCTGATCGGGCCGTCAGGATTAGTTCCACTGCCTACATGAGTAGCACACTCCTCATACCCCCGTCAAGAAGCGGTGGTCACGGTGTGACCCTAGCAATAATGTGACGTCAGCAGAGAAACACTCCTTTCACACGTTCCCACCTCCCTGAAAATGGTCTACCTACCTCGGGAAGAAAAAAAATGTTTCCCAAAATTGGATCGCTGTCAACTAGCCCAAAACAACGGGGCACGCCTTTGTTTCAGAGGCGCGCCAATGAGGGTGGGTGGGTGGGGGGGAATGGGGGGGAGAGAAAAAGAGATTGGAGCCGGATGACCCAGGTGACCTTACCCGAAGCCAACCTGTCCGTCCACTCTCGCCCTCCTCCAGCTCCCAGTCGCCAAGTCTTTTTCCAACACTTTTTTTAACCCCCTTGTCCAGCAGGGCCCTGATCGGAGATACAGGCTTCAGTGTTTATCTCCAAATCTTAGCGATAGGAAAATATGTCCGGTATTTTATGAGAAGGTCACTGGCTAATCATGTGGACACTCATAAAATTGCTGCCAATAATGAATGAGAAAATGGCTGGTGGCTCAAACAAAATGGCGGGAATGGTCGTCACGTGATTCAAAAATGGCGTCACCACGGGTCGCGCATGCGCATAAGTGAGTACCAGGACATTCCATAGATTTGTACTGCAGGTAATTTCTTTGCTTCTACATACCGTCTTCCCCCCCAGACCTTTTCCGACCTTCCCTCCTTCTTCCACCTCTCCTCCAAGAGATGGTTGCGCTGGTTTAGGTGGCAGGTAGTTATTAGCCGGCTGAAACTCCCGGGGGCTGTTCCGAAGCAAGGTTTTGCTGGTGATGGAGTGGCCGCCAGGGATGCTGGGAGGGCACAGTCTCCGGCTCATTTCTTTTTTTTTTCCAACCCAGCAGACCTGCTTCATGTCAAAATAAAAACTGAAACACCCCTGCACGACTCTTCTCTTTTTTGTGGTTCTTTGCAATATTGCGCGCATCTGGCTTATACACCCTGTACTTCCAAATGAGTCCCCCCGGTTCACAACGTTTGATCTGGTTTTCCGACACTGTAAAGACCCGCGTCCTGAGCGATGATGGATCGGACAAGGCCTCCATGATGACGAGTGTCAATGCGCGTCTGGCGTGTCACGTGCTGAGGGCCAAGTCCCCCCCTTCTCCCCCAAAAAAGAAAGCAAAAGCAAAACGCGCCGGCTGTTGTGACGCCCAAAGGGTCCTAATTGCCCGGAAAAAAGGGGCAAGTGAAGACGCTGCTGACATCGTCTCGAGACAGATTGACAAGCACCACTATGATGGATGAGCACCGGGGACCCACGACCCTCACTCTGTTTATACTACTCTGGCTACACACTCTCCAATTCCTACCTATAAACTAAAAGAGCACGTTTAGACGCAAACCATTATTGGCAAGGAGTGCCATATCCCTCACATAGATGGCGCATCTGCACACTACCGCCACTCTCAGGGTCGTGTGACGGTTAGCAGATGAATCACCCTGGACAAACAAAGGCGCATGCCAATCTACAGGGTGTTAATCCTAAGCGTGTCACCAGAAAAGGTGGTGGTAGAGGGCGCAGGTGTGAGCATTTTTGCATAAGGAACTAGGGGTCGGAAACGCACCCTCACCGAGTTACGCCCCTGTCAAGTTTGCGGCAGGCACGCGGCGGAGTGACTCGGTGAGGGTGAGTTTCCGACACCTAGTTCCTTATGCAAAAATGCTCACACCTGCACCCTCTACCACCACCTTTTCTGGTGACACGCTTAGGATTAACACCCACCCTGTATACTAACTTGTCTCCGCCATGTCGTGCAGCTCCAAAATTTCAGGAAGGAGCAGCATGCGCCATCTACTGATTTCCTTCTCAACCGCTTACACAAAACTAGCCGGAATGGCCTCACAGGTGCAGAAGAAAGTTCCCAAATTTGGGATATTAGGGCTCAAAAGGTTTTCCCTCAATAAGCCATCAGTGTGCCACGTTTCAGCACTCTTAGTAGTCCTAAAGTGGATTAGGTAGCCAGGACATACAGACAAACTTTTTGCTTCATTATGTAATTATGTTACAATAACAGGGATTAATGATAGTTCTATATATGTGACTAACTAATGAGTCTGATGAAAGTGTTACGGTAGTGGCTAGCAGCGATAGTTTTCCCACCTGCAATAAATAGTGGGACGAGTGCAGTGGGTGACTGGGCAGGGGAGCGTGGGTCATCCATCATCTAAACTGGACGGGGGGTGCTTTGGAAGGAGGGTTTTGGGGGTGGGTGGGTGGGTTGCAGAGCCAATATCTGAGGGCCCGGGGAGACGAAGGGGGTCACTTCCGGCACGCGACCTGCATGGTGACAGCCGGCGCCAGGAGAGGGCCGGGTGGGTGACGCCACCTTAAACGTCACGCCACCCACTCACACTTCTTCATATTTTAGAGAGAGAAAAAAAGGAAGATGGGCAAAAATGGCTTGGTCCTTATCTTATATGGTTGGTGTGAGAAAATAGCCGAAGCTTCTGGTATTTTCCAGCGAAAAGTTTTATCTGGGGCGGCCCGGTGGCAGTTGGGCGTCCAGGGCAAGTGCTCCATCAAGAGGCCTTGTCAGCCGCGCACAGCCCCGTGGGAAGACAAGAAGAACCTTATTTGCTGCCTCACAGACGGTAGAGAAAAAGAGGCGCAGCTCAAACTAGCTCCAAGTTACTCCAATGGCGCGGATGGGAGGTCGAAATAGCCTAAAAGACGGCCATTTTGAGCAACCATGCCGCCATTTCGTGTAGGCTTCCATACTCATCAATGATGCCAACTAAAAAATTCTGAATATTTTGCAGATTGACCCGTCCTTGCCATGCCATTGCTTGGAAGCTATAAAGGCCGGGTTGTTCGATAGCACGATATCTCTCCTGACGAAGTAACTTATTCTTTTTTAGACCCCCCCTCTCTCTCCACTACCCTCGATAGAAAACCACCAAGTTCGGGTGATTGTGAAATGACTAATGGCTAGAAGGCTGTCACCGGCACCGTTGGGGGTGCAAAGATGGAATATCGGGGTGTGGTGGGTAGGTAGTGGTGGTAGAAGGGTAATAGAAGTGAGGGAGAGAGATCAGTCATCAGCAGCTTTTGTTTACGCCTCAGATATTATTGCAAAAAACTAACTGGGGGGAAGTTTTTGGAGCATTTTTTTTAAAAAAAAGTCCCTATAAGCCAATAATAGCTTTTTTGGCTGTTTTTTCGTAGCAAACTGGTCGCGATCCCGTTTGTCCCAAGGCCGCCACAACAATACTTCACTGCGAACTGCAACAAACACGAAAATGACTACCTGCCCTTTCAATACACATGATCAGTCCCTTTGATATATGTATCATCCCTAAAACGAAGCCAAAGTGTGGAATAGCCCTTGGGATGACCAGAGGTGACCCGAGAGGCGGTCGTCCTTCGAGGAGGAGCATCATCTATCCCCCTCTTCTCCAGCTGCCTATTTTTTTTTCTTCTTCTTCTTCTTCCAACTTTGGTACCCCCCACCGACCGGGGCAGTGCTGACCTGAAGAGCGTAATTAAGCGGCGGGGGCTGCGTGACCCCCCAGGGCACAAGCTTGTTCTCGAGCCGAGATAGTGTCGCTGGCGTTTCATGTCGCTCGCATGTTTCGGGGGAGGAGACCCAAGATGAAGAGGGTGCATCATGGCAGCAGCACCACCATCAGGATGAAGGAGAAGAACCCATCCGGTGCAAGGTGGTAAGCCAAAAAGGGGCACCAACCAACCTTCCAAAAAATTGTTTTGAAAAATTCAAAAAAAAATGAGCGTCACGCCACCCCCAGCACCTTGGCCAGTTTTACATGATTACACCACACACAAACACTCGTCTCCTTCATTAGCAGGTCATCCCAGTTCTCATCAGGCTACCATTATTATAGACCTGTTCAATTGCGTTTTTAAGGCCCAATCATCCAGTGGGGGTGATCAACACAGAGAAAACTGGAACTTGCTAACACACACGAGGGGTTAATTATTATCACATGATGTGCACGGATCGTTTGGGCCAGCAGGTGTGGGAAGCTGTCCAGTAACGTCCAGCATGTTCGAGAAGAAGAAAAAAAACACAAGAGAAGAAAAAAAAATTCAGTCCATTTGAATTCATGTAATACGACCTTCCTCGTTGCAAAAGCTCGTTGCAAAAATTTCAAACTATACTGGTAAGTGCAAAAATTACATTACGAATCACAGCCTTCGTAACAACTTACATCACCAAATATTGAGTCCTATACATCCAATTAGTACACGTCGCTTTTTTTTCTGGTGCACAAAACAACCCGCGTTTATCACCGATTTCACACCCAACCCCGTGACAAAAAAGCATGGTAAAAATGACTTGATTTTTACTTCTGTAAACCTCCTGCCTTCCTCTCCATACATATATTTTTTTGTGTGGATGTCGGGTGACCTTCCATCCTGACTTTCCCACAGAAGAAAAAGGGTCAGAAAAGCGTGCTCTGTCGAAACGAGCGGAGGAAGAGTTAAAGTGTACGTGAGAACCCCTCCTCCTCAACCACCCTCCCAAGTACAGGGTGATCACTAAACCAAAAATCACCGTATATGGAAACCCTGGTGTCAAAAAAAGGATTGTTTTTATTAGCAAATTACGAGATGTTGCTGTAGCACCCTGTAGAGTGTAGATATCGATGTCTATCAACGGTCGGCCACTGTACCCATCAACAGAGCATGCACTTCGAGTTACGTTCCGCTTGTCACGCCAAAATGCGCGTTTTCCGAAGGGACTTTCCCCCCCCCACTACCACATAGTCACAATCTCTGTGTGCAATTACCTCCTTCAAACCACCGATGGACTTGAGGCTTGGAAGTGAGCGAGCGAGAAGCTTCTTCCCTCCCAGCTAATTAAGAGCCAATCGGAACCATCGGAGCCTGACTGACTACGGAGTTTAAAGGATACGACCGGCCGGGTTCAAGATTGGCAAAAAAATATATATATTGAAAGGAAGGACATGCGAAAAAGGAGTTTCATGCTATTGCTCACCCGTTCAACGATCAAAAGATTTTGTTGCGAAAAAATTGCCAAAAATGACACGTCGGCTTGGTCATTCCGGCTGAACCGAATCGCTTGGCCAAACTTTGCCTTCAAAAAAATTTTCCGACGCCTCCAGCACCTTATGTATGTGTCGTCTTTTTCAACTGAAAGAAACATCAAACCCGGAAGGTATTCGTCATCCAGCCGGATCCGACCGGATCTTTTTCGTCTCATTAGCAGGTGCGCGACGACGTGACCGCACCCATTTAACTTCGCATGGTTACACAACATATTGTCCAAACAGATTTCCGGTCTGGAATTAGCACACAAAAAAAAATTATTAGCGAAAATGCCAGAGGAAAAGACTTTTCGACCCTGACCCCTTCTGAAGATATGATGTCACATAAACTGGTCGGATGAGGTCACTCGATTATTGCCCACCTGCGGAGTAACCTGTGTTGTCGCATGTGCGAATCATCATTCATAGAACCAGAGACTTCCGGTATGCATAAATGTGACACGAGTCATCTCGCGAATGACCTCACCCAGGTTGACCTGGAGAAAATTTTTGCCAAATTTGTGTTGATTGCAACTGGCCATAAATTCAGGCGGATAGATTTGTTTTAAAAAAATTTGCCAGCTCGTTAAGTGCTCATTGTAAATGTGTAACGAACGCTCCATATTATGTAACTTGGTCCCTACACCACCAAAAAAAAAATATGTACATTGCAAATTTGAACTTGCAGTGCTGAGTTTTACGTGCGGTTTCACATCACAATTACCATTATGTGAGTATGACTGTTTGCGATTGGAAACATACCGCGGCATTCTGTCTCTTTAAACTTCCGGTTCATAATGCAACAGTTCATCTGTAAGGTATAGGAAATGATTTGTGGTCATACCCACAGTATATATGCCTGTACTCCATTCAAACTATTGTTTTCATGCCCAGTTTTTTTTGGCCCTTTCAAAAAACCACGGCCGCTTTGTCTGCGCCAAATATGCCAAACATTTTAACAAATAAACTGATACATTACGCAATTTTTCATTTCAGGTTAACTGACCAAGTCCATCCAAAACGAGGTGAACTGTTCGCCCCAACGACTTTCATGCCCATTTTTGCTATATAGGGTAAACAACTTGTCCCCCTCTCTGTTAGGACAATGAACCACCCTGTGTATCAGTCGGGAACAATGTGATGTCTGTTGTAAGTACACACATCCGGGTCGCATGTTGTGTCAAGGAAGGTGCGGTGACAAAAAGAGGCAAAGTGTCGCTCCCTAAGTGGGAAAAGCAAACACTCGACCGAATCATGACTCACACACTTCAGTGCGCCAACATTATCAAAACACAATATTTTTTAATTTAAAATTTAAAACGTACTGGTCATATATGACCTGCCCCTAGTGGTAATGACCTGTGGTTGGATTAATTGTGGTGCGAATGACTTTGCCATCTGCGTGCGACAAAAAGGGGGGCGAGTGTCGCATTCTGATCAGGTGCTGTCCAAGAGAAAGAAAAAGGACGCCTTTGCACTCTATGGGGTCACACTCTCTCAGGGTATGAATAATAAAACAGCAGACGGTACTGTTACCTCAAGTGACACCACGTGAGAGACAACTTACAGGGAAGGAAGAAGAAGAAAAAAAAGACGCATCAAGGACTCATGTCATGCACACAAGACCGGTTTGAGTCTATCAAAGTGTCGCCTCGCCATGAAACGGAGGCTTATGTATATACTGCACATTGGAGATTCATCGGGATGTATGCTTGTTGTTTTTTTAAATGTGATTGCTGGGGTGAACAATATACGTGGACTTTGACTATTGTCTGACTACACTGTGAACATGTCGGCAGAAGAGCATATATGCACCTGATCCAAGCTGACTTCACACGTACCTGAGATAAAATGATGCAAGGTGATGCTTAACAAGGGGTTAGATAATGGCAGGAGTGAAAAAATGGCTGGGTGCTTTTCAAAAAATCCGTTGCAGCCATATATAACAATTCAAAGATATGTTATTACATCTGTAAACTGTATTGAAGGATTGCGTTTTGTTTCAAGGCATTTATAAACATAGCCGCAGTTATTCCTTAAAGAGCGGAAGTGCAGGTGACGCAAATCACCTTGAGCATTGATATATTAATGAGGCGAGAAAAAAGGAGACACAGGCTAAATCATGTTACGTGATGCTGACAATTATTCTCATCTTATAATTTTATGGCAACTTGTGCAAACTATAAGTGGTGATAAAAATACTTACCAGCAGCTGCGTTTTCAGTACACAAATACTTAACGAAAAATTCAATTATGCAATGAAAGTTGAGGCTGGAAAAATTGGACCGACAATATTTGTAATAATTTTTTTACCCCATAATAACTTTCCTACCGTCACACACTCAATAGTCTGACCACGCATTAACACCTTTTTGAATATGGTTTTCACTCCATGTGGGAATCCAATTCACTGAAAATATGAATGATTGTGTTCTGCGATTGCTATTAAATTTTTTTTACCGAAAATAGCTCAAACGTGATGAGAAAATATCGCCATCCAATATTTTCCACAGCATGAAATATTTAATATAATAACTGAAGTACATTTCGGAGCCAGGATTTGGCATAAACTATGGTCCGTAAGGATTTATGTTCTCATTTTGAGTCTTCTATGTTGATTAGGCCTACTAATAATATCAATATTTTCGTATTTTTTCCACCATTTTTTTAAAAACAATATCTTCAGTTTTGCAGTTTTTCTCACTCTGATGATGCCACAACTGCCATGAAATCGCGCAAAATTGATATCACTGCAAGAAAGATGTGTCCTCCAAGCCGCGAGTATAACTTGCATAACTTTATATGCAATGTTAGCAAGAAATGTTGGCGTCGATTTCTATACATACTCTGTGCAAAACAAAAGATTCAATTTCGCCATTGAGCAATGTATCCGCAAGTGATTCCCCTACAGAGTGAATCGTGATTTAATTTGATTACATAACTGCCAGAAATAGTGACAATGGAGCTTATAGTGCGGCCTTCTGCAAAGTGCAGGTTTGTATATTATGTGTATGACACATCCCCGTTGAAAGCGAGGAAGAGGAATAAAAAATTGGGCAAGGAACCCGGTTTCGTGTGTGTATAGGTATGACCCTTGGGTGTCATGAGTGACGTGGACCTCCTGGCGCGTCCAATCCCCAAACTCCGGTAGGTTAATGTATGAAGGAAAGGCTGCCTGCCCATCTCTTATATTCACTCTCTCTCAAGGCTGAAGACTGTGAATGGACCGGATAGGATTTTTATAGGCGGACGTCCACACATCACCCCTTAAATCCATGCTTCTATCAAATAAATCCCCATAATGCAGTCGGAGCAAGTGTGCGGGATTGTCCAATTAGCGGGTAACTCGGAGAATTAACTTCATGTTTTGAATCGGCCGCATCTTTATGGGCTTGTGTGCAGATGGAAAAAGTCTTTAAACAGGTTTTCCTCTGCACCGCAAGGAGCCCCCTCCATCAGTTTGCTGTGGTTAAAAAGGACCTCGTAACAATCAGTACTTGTTCAAATTTTCAGACACTTCTGTGTAATCACGATGATGAATTATGCGGCCTCTTGCAATTTATTATGCTGCAGGTATATATAAGTGTAACATTGCGCTGACATATGCGATTAAGCGGATTATGATGCATTATACAACAATTGTCCTTGCAGCATCAGAGAGCACCTCTGTAGATTGCCAGTCGAGATTAGAAGAAATAATAGTGCGCTCGCTCGTTGCATTTCACCACATGCATTCTCTTGTGAGCAAAAATGCTTACTGGAACTAGTTCTTGTGTATGATAACCCAACGTCTGTGCATGGGTAAAATATAATGGCAATGGTTGTCGTAATGCAAAACTGACACTAACAAGCACAACCATCAAAAGCGCGTTTTGGTTATGTAACTAATAACAGTTCTTCTGAATATATACCAAATAAAGATGACGTTTTAACCTCATGAAATTAAATCTGCCTGGTACAGTACTTAGAGCGAATTAATGTGCAAATCACTCACCGAAAGCCTTCCCATCTGTGGTCCTGGACACAACTGGAGGACTGGTAAAACCCGTGGCTTATAGGCTATGAATCAAATTGAGCAGGGTACATGTCAAATGACAAAAAAAATTTTTTGCACTGCCCTTTTTTTTCTCCATGAGCAGTACCAGGTTCGAACCCAAGAACCGGACAGTACGGCGACCGTATCGGCTATATGTACCACCACACCCTATAATATGAGTAAACTTTTTAATTGGCTTTGATCCGAAATGGCAGGCAGCACATGGCCATTATCCAATTAGCGCTATGTAATGGCCTACTTTTATCTATGGGCCAGATAATTAGACCGGTGTAGCAGCAGCAGCAGCAGCACAAATGCCAGGTGAATTTATTTCACGGCGCATAAAAATAAGCAATCGCCATCAGGGCATAGTTTGGAGTGGAGGACAAAAAGTGTCTCCTTGGGTGCGATACAAGTCGACGTGCTGTGTATAATTATACATTTTATGGTCCCCACGAACTACCCTTGTAATCCATTTGGAGGCTGATTTTTTGGGGAGGGGGAAGAGAGGACGAAGCAATAAGTAATCTGAAGTTTCTTCCGCCGAGCAGTCAGACCAGTCGAGTCGGGCCAGAACCGTGACATTGGGGGTAATTGGCACCCCCGGCGGCTTGGAATGTGCTGTGATGCCGGCAAAAGGTCACCCTCTGACTGGCCCAAGAAAATCAACCGACCTTTACCTTTTTTCCTGCTTCTCCTCTCGCAACTATACACTGATTGGAATTAACATTCTTGTGCGAGAAGACATCGGAAGTGCAGATACCTTGCCCAATTACCCCCAATGGGCAAAATGGGCAATGTACAAGGCGATAAGACAGCAAAAGTGCCCAGATTCTCTCACAGGGTGTGAGGAAGAGCAGCGGATGTTCCCAAGTGCATGTGAAAATGGGCAGCCACCAAGATTCAAACTTCTTATTCTTTTTCTCCCCCCCCCCCCCTCTCTCTAAACCCTCCTATCCTCTGTATATTCTTCGGAGGGGTGTGTCTCACGTGCCGGACTCTGTAGGAAAAGAGCATCACGGGATGGCACGTACGAAGCTTGCCAAACACACAACCAGCACATGACTGACATGTCGGGTTGGGAAACCCTCTTCAGAGCACGTCACATCTTCTAAATCTCATTCACACACTTATGCAGGTTCTCTCCCCCCCTTTTCTTACTTCCTCAAAGATGCGCACACACACACTACAGGGTCGTATATGGACCACCCTGTGTGTTGGCGCCGGGTGCCATCTGGCTCCTGGTGACCATCGTATCATCTGGCGTCCTTCCTAACCACCTCCTTCCGGTCAAGGCGTCGGCGCTGATTGTCCAATCTCCTCTCTTTCTTTTCCTTCCCCCCCACTAAATTGGTCATCCGAATCATCTCAGTTTCTCCAGCCCGGATGCTTTTGACCTGCACGCCTCATTACCAACCTTCTTCTGGGCGGTTGCACACTCGGTGGGGATCGAGAGAGAGAAGCTGGCGACAACGGAACGACAACAACAACAAAAGTGGCTGGCTTGAAATGGACGTCGCAAAAGGGCAAGGAGCAATTACTGAGTCCCATTAAGCTCAAGTCTAATGGCTGATGGGAGGAGTACAGCAAACCCACTCAATGAGACCCTCCTCTATTTTTGTCAAGCTAAAATGTATGACGGTCTCGACCTAGGACGTTACGTAACCCGGAGCCCGTATTGTACACTCCGAAACCACAACACTTTTTTTTTCTGAGTCCTGACAACTTCTGTCGACATGACACAGCCGGCAGCTGCAATAAAGCTTGTCTCGAAGTGACCTGCCGACATTCCAGCTGGGGAGTCCACTTTTGTCCTCCCGGCATAATCCGCAGAAGTGGTCTGTCTCAACACCTAATTGCCGCCGAACAAAATTGGACTTAATAAGGCTGTGCAACAGAGCAGTTGAAGCAGCCCAGGAGCAGTCTTCAGAAAAAAAAACAGGCTGTGGAAACCTGCAATTTTTTGAACGCGGCCACTTACATGACCTCGCCAAAAAGTGTTGGGGAATCCGACTGACCTGAGGTCACGTCGTTGCCTTTTGCGGTAGGTCTTCTCACGCGATAGGTCGAAAGAAATCCAGTATATGGACACTTCCTGAAAGCCTGACAGTGCCCTATATTTCCACCATCTTGGTTGCATTTTTCTGTGATGAGCAGACGTCTAGTAAGTGATGGGAATGAAAAAAAAATGTTGACGTGACGGATCTTCGAAGTTTGCGTTTCTTGTGCCTGCGAATTCATCCCCCCGTCCTTCTAAGAGAGGCGGGGACTAAAAACCCCCCCTCCATCTACCCCTCCTCTAGTCGCTCTCCTGAGACAAAACCTCTTCCGTAATTACAGAGACGAGCGTGAGAAACTGCTTATCAACTTATCAGGCTGACAGACCAGATCGGATCGTCCTCCATCCCTTTATATATATTTTTTCTCTCTAGTAGAAATCCCCCCCTTTTCCAAAAGCCCTTGACGTATATCCAGGATGGGTGCGAGAGAGAAAGTACAAGAAATGAACCCAAAAATGTGCATGAGCAAAACTACTGTGCTGCAGATTTTTTTTATTTATTAAATTAAGACGATGAGGGGAACTTTCCCTCACATGTGGAAAAAGGAGGGTTTGTCAATTGGGCAAAAATCTCACTCGTGCGATTTTGGGGCGGAGACGGGTTTGCGTTTCCGCGCATTTTGAGACTGGATTTTCCCAGGATCTGTCGTAAGACGAGGAAAGGTCTTGTGTGCTGCCTTGTGTATGTGTGCAGCAGAAAGGATTATTCAAAAAATGAGCATTTCAAGATCGCCTGCGTAAGTGAAGCAGGCAGGCAAAGCGTGGAAACAACCGGAACTTCCTCAAAAGCTGTTCCCAACATGCACTGGTCACCTGGCAAAAAAAAAAATGCAAAAAGGAAAATCAGCCATCACTCAACCTGTAGAGCTAGAAAAATCAGCAGTCAACCTGTAGTTTTTTTTTAAATAAAAAAAGAGGATTGACGCAAAAGAAATTGTAAGACATGTAATCACCTTTGAGGTCTGTATTCTTTCAAGCAACATGGACTTACATCCTTCGCATTCACACACTTTTTTTTCGTCTTTTTTTTCTGGGGGGCCAACTCGGGGTGTTGCCCTGACACTGGCGACTGCAGGTACACCCCACTTCAGGTCAAGGGTCATCCATTTAATTTTTTTTCCTCCAAAAAAAGAAACCAAATCCGGTAACAATATTATTGGACGCCCTTGTCCGGAAGTCGGGAACACCACGAGTTCGGGTATATATTTTTTTTCCAATGTTTATTTTTTTATTAACAAAAAGGTACACCCTGTGACGAAGAGAAGGTTTTGGTAAGGCGCCACTCAAAGTACCACCTTCCCCGAGGAGGAAACAATGGACTACAAAAATCACCAGTTTTGATATGCCGCAGTGGCGCCTCCAAGGAAGGTCAGCAGCGTCCTTTATTACAATATTTTTTCAATATTTTTTTCGTAATTATTTTTCACCTTCCAGTCCACACTCGCATACTCGTACGTATGATAGTCTGACAACACTGGGATTTCTTTATTTTTTTTAAATATCTCGGGATTTTTTTTCTCTTAAAAGGCGACATCATCCTCTACTCTAGCTAGGAGTACAGTCTAGCAGCTAGTAGAAACTGTAGGGGAACATTGACACATTTATTGCTTTGTAAGTAAACACGAAATGAATCAATAGAACCAGTGAGAGGATTCGCCATGTAATTTTTTTTTGCACCCGCCTCTCTTGTCTACGGAACGCGTTTTTTGACCGGGCGGTTTATTAATATATTTCTTTAAACCATGGGGGAAAAATTGCTGGTAATGACGTAACATCCTTTTTATCCAACTCCGGAATTACATTATTTTTTTTGTATCCCTCCAAACCCCCACCAAAAAATTGTAGATTCGAAAAACTAATAGGAAGACACGCACAACATCGTTACGTTCATTTTTTTCTCTTGTTGTTGTTGTTGGTGACGTACACTATTTATTTTATTTTATGATTTCCTCCCATATATATTTTTTCTCCACCTGCTGACCTCCGTTTTGAATTGAACTTTGAGCATAGGTTTCCGAACACGGTGAAGACCCAGTCGTCCAACCAACCCAAGCAACAATGGCCGCCGCCCTAACAATCGAGGAAAAAAAAAAGAGAAAGAAAAATTTGCCCCTCCCAAAAAAAACCGTCACTCCAACAAACACCACTCAGTCCACATTAAAGTGTCTTATTTTCACCATTTATATTATAACATATGTACTTCATTATTGCACTGTTGCATCCTCCGACTCAAAGTCAGGTGGAGCGTCTTTTTTTTTCTAAAACTTGTTTTTTTTTTGTCTAACAAGTTTACAAAGAAGAAGAAAACAATATCCAGAAAGCACCGGGGTTTGTCCTTTTTTTTCAAAAAAAAAATGTTGTCCACTTCCGTGTCATCCGGCCCGTGTCTTTTTTTTATTTTTAAATCTTAAAAAGTCCACACAAATCACTTGTGTATTTTTTTTCTGTCGTCTCTTTGAAAATGTTGGCACCGCCTGAGCGAAAAGAGTTTATACCTTTCGCAAGTTTGATTTAGACAATTTGTGTACAAGTCATGGGACGGGACCCGAGGTCACATGTAGGTAAGGGTCAGAGGTCAGGAAGGGAATCCGTACAGCAAGCCCAACCCCTATCCAGTTTATGTACAAGCCGCTTCTGTACATGCTGCATACTACAGTATATACACATCAAGGCGCAAAAAAAAACAAGGAAATTATTTTGGTACAGTTTAGCCTCTCTAATTAATACCAGGGGGAGGGGGAGAACTAGAACGTCAACAATGGAAGAGGTACCGGAAAAAATGGTCATGAGAGGCATGTATAGTTAAGAAAATTAATCAGTCAGTTTACACCCCCTTCCCCCAATTTTTGTGCGAAAAAAAATTAACTTTCGTATACTGTCTCTTTCTGAGGAGAAAACCGAGTAACCGTACCAGTCCGACTCAGGTACCTCAAAACAATGATGGTGACGCAGGAACAGCTCAAGAAAACTGAGATCAGAAACACTGGAATTAAAACATCCAAAACTGCCTTCTTCTCAATTTTCAAAAACAAAGGAGTCATGAAAAAAATAAAACCTGCCGATATTTGTGCGAATTACGTCCGGTCCATCCAACCTTTAAGACAATCCGTTAAAAGTTAACGGCTGGTCAAAACGGTTGGAGAGACCAGTCACTGGGGTATATTATTGTACTTTGAACTTTGGGCCAGTTAAAATGAAGTGGAATGATCCTAAAGGCAGTGTTAGCAATAAAGCCGCGAGATCTTTCACTCTTTCTCGTATAATTCTGCAGTGGGCACTGTTTCTTTTTTTTTTCTAACACCGGAAGATCCGGGCAGATTCGGATTCTCCTCCTCAACAAGGGACAGCTCATCAGGGCATCTTTCCCAGAGGCAACCCAAGGATCCCCAACGCCTCGCAGACCCACCTTGGAAAAGGCGGCGGGAGACAGGGTCATGAGGGGTCAGGAGACGTGGAGGGTGCTGGGGTGTGGCTTGGGGTCGGGTTAGGGGTGGGTGACCTCGGGTCAGCGGATGTGTTGGTCGTAGACGCGGTGCTGGACTTGGCATGGCCAGCCTCATTCTGGCTGTGGAGATTCCGCCGCTTCCTGGACGCAAACACCTTGTTGCAACCCTGCACCGTACACCGGAACATCTCAGGAAGGTGCAGCTGGTCGTAGTGCCGCTGGAGTTCACCGGGGTCATCCATTGTCTTGTGACAGAACTTGCAGGGAAGTCGGCCGTCTCTGTCGGGGGTCGGAAGGTCCTCGTCCATGGTGTAGACTAGCTGACTGGGCGACGACGGACGCGATTTGTCCGCGGCCGCCGCGTGGGCTGCTGCTGCCGCTGCGGCTGCGGCTGCTGCAGCGGCAGCCGCAGCAGCCGATCCGCCGTTGAGGCTTCCGAACGCACCGAACGCGCTCAGGCTGTTGAAGTTGAGCGAAGGCATCAGGAGATGCGGAGGTGGTGGTAGTGCCGACGGTGGTAACCCGCCGGGTCCCATGCTGGAGGGCGTCGGCGGCATCCTCTCTCCGTTGACCATCATCTGCTCGGCCAAGCTGGACGGCAGATGCGCTTTGTACGCCTCCAGACTCATGGGCAGTCCGTGAGGCTCGCCGTACAGCCTGGCCAGAAAGTCAGAGTGAAGTCCGGCTTGACCACCCCCGACCATCGGCTTGTCCAGGAAGAGGCTTCCGGGCGACTTGTCCGACGACGTGCTCAGCAGCTTCCGATGCAGGTTGAGGTTCGCGCTGTGTCGGTCGCGACTCCGTTTGGACGGAAACGCGGCGTTGCAGCCTTCGACCGTACACTTGTGCATCAGCTTCAGATGCACGTTTTGGTAGTGGGTTTTGACTCCGAAGTGGTTTTGGAATATCTTCCCGCAGGCAGTGCAGCGTCGCGGGTTCTCCTTGTCGATGGGCACCTCCATACCCGCGATGTACCCGCCCTGATCCCGCATGTGGCTGATGGACCCGCTTCCGTTTCCGCTTCCGCCACCGGGAGACTCTTCCGGACAAGGCGAGTCCGGATTGGACCCGGATTTGTCCGAACCCTGCTCCCTGTCCCGATCGCATTTCGGGCTGTGAGGCTGCCCTAGATACGGGGCGACCACCCCGACAGGAAAGGGCAGTGGACTAGGAAGAAGTCCCGGCTGACCTGCCAAGGACCGGGTCATGAGGTCACCGAACGGGCCCTGAGATAGACACTCGAGGTGTCTTAGGGCATTGGCAGAGTCCATCGCCTCTTCGCTCTCGTGATGGTGTTGCGGACTGCCATTGCCCGATTGCTGGTCCATGTCCTCTTCCTCCATTTTGACGCTGACCGGCTGGTCGTCGTTCTTGTCTTCTTTGTCGCTCGTCCCGTTCTCCTTGTCCACCGACATGTCCTTGGGACCGTCGTCCTCCGGAGGTGGAGGCGCCACACGCTCTTTGCACATGTCCTTCTTGTTTAACCTGTCCATCAGCGGAACCAGACTCGTCCTGATTCCGGCCTCGCCGTCGCTGTGCCCGTCTTTTCCGTCCTGGCTCTCGTCAGGGAACAACGACGAGTCGTCCGATGAAAGGTCGTCGTCGTCTAGAGGCAGCGCGCATCGGACCGGATTCAAGCTCTTTCTCTTCCGGACGCCCTTCGACGCCGAGGTGTGATCGACAATCTCCTCCTTGACGCTGTGGTTGTCGACGCTCAAGGAGTCGTCGCCGTCGTTGCTGTCCGGCAAGCTGGTGTCGTCGTCCGCGTCCGAGTCGGACAGCCGAACCCGCTTGGCGTCCCGCATGTCCATGTCGCTGACCAGCATCCCGTCCCGGACGTCCAGAGTGCCCGTGTCCTCTGAGGACGTCGTGGTCGTGCTCTGCACGCTGAGGTCCAGCCTCTTCTCGCCGTCCTCGTACTTGTGCAGGGACAGGTCAAGGCTGTGCTTGGAGTCTGCTTGTCGGGATAGGTCAGGTGGAGGGGTCAGCAAGGTCATGGGCAAGGATGACATGGGGTTGAAGGGCATGGGCGCACCGGTGATTGGATGGAGAGGAACGCTAATGTTATGAGGCAGAAGGAGGTGGTGAGACGACGACGACCTGCCGTCGTGCGGCGAGATCTTCCGTCGCAAATGCGGCGAATGGAGCTTCGGGTTCGGATTGGCGCTGTGCCGGTTTCTGGACCGACGAGAGCTGAACATCATGTTGCAGCCTTCGACCGTGCACCTGTGCATCTCGCGAAGATGGACCGCCGAGAAGTGGATTTTGAGAGCTCCTTTGTCGCAGAACGTCTTCAGACACACGTTGCATTGTACCCGCTTTTTGCCCGTGGCAGGGTTGATCAGCTGGGTGCCCAAGTTGATGGGCGTCCACGACCTTTTCATCGGAGTGGTGGCCTTCCGGAGGTGCTTCCGCTTGTCGTCCATCCCGTCCGCTCGATCGTCCAGGTCGCGGTCGCGGTCGCGTTCACGGTCCCGGCTGAGATTCAACGCCGTTTGAGAGTTCTCCTCATCCGAGCCCATGTCGCTGGCGGACAGGTCAGCATGGGTTGGAGTGGGCTGGGATGCCGCGGGAGGGGCCGCCCCGGGGCCGGGCATAGGGGCGGAGGCGGTCAATGGCAGGGGCTCGGGGCTGGAGCGCCTCTCCTTCCGGAAGTTGAGTGGATGCATGCTCTGGAGGCGGTTGAGCGGGGAGAGGCTTAAGGGTGAGACTGGGGATCTGAGGAGTGGAAGAGGGCCGTTAGATGGCACCAGCGGCGGCATGCCTATGCTGCCACCTGGGAAACGGAGGAGGCCAAGCGGACCAGGAAGACCCGGAAAAGGGTGGTGTGGAGGATGGTGCAATTCAGACTGCCTGGCTTCACTGCTGGTGCTGCTACTGGTGCTGGTCGTCGGGGTCGTCGGGGACGTCGACACCGCGCTGTTCCCGCCCGTCGCACCAGCCGCGTCCCTTCCGCCGCTGCCCCCTGACGACGACGAGGACGACGACGACCTGGCCGCCCTCTCGATGAACTTCTTAATGTCCGAGTCGATGGTGGAGTTACGGGCGTGTGCAGGTTCTGGCCTGTCTCGATCTTGAGACGACAACGACGACTCTTGCGCCAGGAGGTGCTGCGCCAACGCACGAGTCTCAGCGAACCGGAGGAACTGCTGAAGGACCAAGGGCTCTTCTTCTCTACTGCAGATGGCCCATCTGTCCAAAACATGGCCCTGCGTATCCTGCAATGAGAACATTGAAAAAATCATTCTCTATATTATAAATCACTAAGAAGTCTGTTTGACGGAAGTTCATGCTTGGTACGCGCAGCACCTCTCCCCGGTCAGAGTTCGTTCTATAGTAAAGATATTAATTTAGCTTATATTTATAGACCCTGCTTAACATGCTAATCGCTAACTGGAACGGGCAGTGACTCTTACTGATTCTCAAAACTGGTCGCCTCAGCATGGGCACATCCGCCTACATGTGTCACACGGTCATTGTCACCTGTGTGTCACCTGCTTGTCACGCATGCTTGAGCACTAAGCGGATGCTTGATTCTGCGAAAACTTTGGTTGGTCCAAATGGTTAGAACTTCGGAGTGCTATATAAACCCCCTATCAGCAGACCCCCACATTTAGAAACGGGATGAGAAAAAGCAGGCAGGCTTTTTTTCAAAGGGGAGTGAAGCAAGAAAGGTTACGCAACATGGAGGGGGATTGCACATGCTTTAAAATTAATACAGTGCCAACGCGTGACAATTTGTCCCGAGGGTGACATTGCCTCAAGGTCACTGATTGGCAATCTCTGCACCCGGTTCTCTCTTGCACATCACCATCAAGGTACAACGGACAAAAAGATGAGCATGAATCAAGCCAGAAAACTTGCTAGTCATGATCAATAGCATTTTAGCCTATAATATTAGCAGCTATTTTTGGCTACAGATAGTTCAAATAAAGCAAAAAAAATCGCTACAGTTATCGTGACTTGAATTGACAGTGTGCCTTGTAAGATTTCAATTCTAAAGTTTGGTACATGCTCCATTGATGATGACGTTCAAGGAAATGTTGGGTACCAGGTGAGAGTACCACTTGGGTGGATATCATCTGGCACCCTCCACATGTTAAAAAATGATCTAAACGTGACAATGAAACGTATAATGTCATGCTTAGACCATTTTTTGTGACATTATACGTTTCATATATCGGGACGCATCGATATATCGAACATGATCCAAATATTTTCCTAATATCATATACCGGTAATATTTGTTGATAAACATCGATGTGCGATATATCGAACGCGATATTTTCAATATTTTCGACATTTTCGACTGCCATATGTGATCCTGTGTTCCAAGACTTGCAGCACATTTTTGGCCCGAATAGTTTCGGGAGGCCCACCATTTGGGTGAGCATTTGACGTCATGGGACAAAACGGCGGGTTGGGTGGGTGGGTGGGTTTTTGGTCGGCGGATGTCAGTCGGGGGTGGCGGCTGTCGTTTGTTTCCCTTGGCACAGACACACAACCTCCGACCGACTAATTTTGGCTCCCAAGGAGGGAGACGACAGTTGCTGTCAACTTGCGCCTCCTTTGCCCCCCCCCCTCCATCCCCCCCCCCTGCCCTCCTCTTGCTCCATGCCTGCCAACCGTGACCCCGAGGAATTCGCAAATAAACTNCCCCCCTTCCACACTCTGGAGCCCTTAAATTACACGGAGGTTTAATCACAACACACTTAATTGCTCGCTCATTTCCACCTCGATAAATCAGGTCATATCGTTTGCCCATTTTTGGGTCGCTTCACCTTGGATCAAAGGAAACTCAGGACATCATGCACACAAAAAAATTTGAAGAGAAGCACACATGCGCAAAAAAGGATCCCGTTTCCTGCACGTCTCTGCTGATAAGTTGGATGAAGGATAATAATTAAGGATTTCTGCTTTGTCCCTTTGGGTTATGTACACTTAAGTGGTGAGAAAATGACAAAGACCACTCCGCATCCATTTTTTTTTGCGACCAGTTACATGATCAAGTCAAGGCCGACATCACTGTCTATTATGGTCGTTATTATATATGCAGCAGTTTCCATTTAATTGCATTACTGATTATCGCGCAACTATTCGCCAAATATCAACCCTGTGCATATAACTCGCGAATTACTCGACTCATCCGTATAATCGCATAATATTCCGATTAATATATTCGTCCGGATAATCGCATAATATGCAATTACGTCCAACTGCAGGCCAGATTTTGTTTCTTTTTTTTCTTCTTCAAAATTCGAAACATGACCGGCTCGTAATATCGCTAATAGCAGCCCCCCTCTGCCTAAAAACGACCAGATAAAAAAAAACGGGAAGAATCAAAGGGAAGTTGAGTGCGTGAGCTGAAAACTGACCTAGGTCATTTGCCACACACACCATGATTCAATTTTCTGGCGCAACTTTTTTTAAAGGGGGGGGGGGG